>OZ038455.1:1921409-1938521 GCA_964036195.1 Sphaerolaimus hirsutus | reverse complement strand
AGCTCTCAATTCAGAACAAAAAATTTGGCACCATTTTCAAATTTTCAGCCATGATTTTCAGTGAGAAAACAAAGTCTGATGAAGTTTGTTTGTATGGGCCAATTAATCTCCAAAACTATCTTGGTAAAAATCCAAAATATCACATTGATAGATGATGTCAAGCAAAAGTTTTGAATTTCCTAAGAAACATCCAGAAAAAAATATGATTTTTGACTTTTGTCAATTTTTTTAGTGGAAGATGGCATTTCCAGATATATGTATGGAAGGAAATTTTTAGTTTCTATGGATGAAAATTCCAAACCCACCATAAAAATGGGGGTCACAATTTTTATGTGAAAAGTGCATTTTATATGACAGCACCTATCCAAAGTATGTTTAATAAAAAATGAAGATATACAAATGAAAGAACATGGAAAAATAACCTAAGTTTATGATGGAAACTTTTTTCATACAACTTCATCTGAGTCTTCAGAGTGGGATTGTCTGTGGTGGTGAGACGGGTGTCGGGCTGTTTCAAACTGTTGTGGCAAAAATTGGCAGACCTACTTTTTCTATTTTATTTTTGTAAAATAAACTATGCAATTGGGCACAGTTTTTGCAAAAAAAGCTAAGCTCTCAATTACAAACTGAAAATTTGATGCCATTTTCAAAATTTCAGCCATCATTTTCGTTGAGAAAAAAACATTTGATGAAACTAGTTTGTGTGGGCCAATTAATCTCCACAACTTTCTCAATTAAAATACAAAATATTATATTGATAGATAAAGTCAAACAAAAGTTATGAATTTCCAAAAAACAGCCTGAAAATGGTGACTTTTGACTTTGATCAATTTTTTCAGTAGTAAGATGACATTTCCGGATATATGCATGGAAGGAAATTTTAAGTTTCTAGTTATGGAGATTCCAAATCCATGAAAAAAAACGCAAAAAAATTTTTTGTAACAAGGGAGGTTTGGTCCTTAGGCGAAGAGAGTCTTAAGTGTTCATCAGTGAAAATCGGCTCAGAAATGGCCAAGATATGAAGTTTTGAATTTGCATGCATGTGGTTATTATGTGGACGGGAGGGAAAAGTTTGAAGCGCCATAACTTTTGATCGGAAAGAGATATCGACTTAATTTTTTTTTACGTTGTTTCTCTTGACCAAGAGTATATGATAGCATGTTCAAAAAAAAAATTTTGCTCAAAATTTGGCATTCAGAAATTGGGTCAAATCGATATGACCGCAACTGTACATCACCAAAATGACCTCAGAAATGGAAAACCTCATTATGTTAAATTTTCGTCAAATTTCGCCAATTGGTTGCAAAGTTATAGCCATCCGAACTTTGGCGGACCCCCCCCCCAAAATGCTACCCAGAAAATCCCCTATGAGTATGCCTCCACGCATACTTTTGTCTTACGCACCAGCGCAAACACTTTCACAAAAAAAGAAAAATATTTTTTAAAGCGGAGTTTAGTGCAATGAACATATCGGATATATACGTTTTTCGTCCATTTCAGTCATTTTTAGTCATACCGTATTTCCTTGAAATACCCCCTCGTTTGACCCCCCCCCCTCTCGAGACCACTATGAAACAATCACCCCCCCCCCCCCCTCGAAATACCCCCCAAATTGAGTGTAAAGAGAACGTACATCACAAATATGGCAGTTTGTGTTATGCGTAGTGCAGAACACACGTTAAAACAATGTCGGAATCACGTTAGAACAGTGTACATACCATCTACATACTAATATTAGTCTACAGAACCTTATAAATGGCGGTTTTTGTTGCATTTTTCTACGTCTGCGTACGTTTCAGACGACAATTTCGTACTTGGTTTTCAAAAATTTTCTTGTGAAATAATAACCCCCCCCCTCGAAATACCCCCCCCCTCGTTTGACCCCCCCCCCCCTCTCGGGACCACTATGAAACAATCACCCCCCGGGGGTATTTCGAGGAAATACGGTAATTATGATGTAAAATTGACCGAAATTCACGAAATCATTTTATCACTTGCACCGTTCATTGAATTGTGGACATGAAGGTGACAGGAATGAAGGTATTGGATAGATCCACACCCAACCCCTGGCCTTGTAAAATGTCAAATGTCACGCAAAGTGTCACCACTCCAGTCATGTAAAATGCCCTGTAAAATGTCATGCAAAGTGCCTCCAGTCATGTAAAATGCCCTGTAAAATGTCATGCAAAGTGCCTCCAGTCATGTAAAATGCCCTGTACAATGTCAAATGTCATTCAAAGTGTCTGAAGTCATGTAACATGTCCTGTAAAATGTCATGCAAAATGCCATGTCAGATGTGGAATCTCATGCAAAGCGTCTGAAGTCATGGAAAATGCCCTACAAAATGGCAATCGATTTGCCATTTTGCAAGGCATTTTCCATGAGTTTTGACACTTTGGATGACATTTTACATTTCACAGGGCATTGCACAGGGTCTGGGACTGGCACCAGTGTTGTCATTTGCCAGATGCAAATACATTTTGCAAAAAATGTCTAGAAGTTTTTCCATCACCCTTCACCGCCTCAACCGCCCTATATTCCACCCAGGCGCCCTACATCCAAACCAGACCCCGTCCCCCCAGAAACCCGCAGACATCATACAGCCCAGCCCCCCAGACATCAACACCCCCCAGACATCCATATGTACCCCCCCTCCCCGCAGACATCAAGGCCACGTTCGCCGAGTACGACCACAACGGCGACGGGCACATCAGCATCGACGAGCTGGAGCAGGCCATGCGCAAGGGCGGCGCCAACCCCACGAAGTTGGAGGTCCGGCTGCTCATGGCTCAGGTAATTAAGTGGGGGGTTGGGAGTGAGCCCCACCCCCCTCCCTGAAGGGGGGGGGGTTTAGGGGGCTGTTATTTTGCTTTAGAAAAATAATTTTAATAAAAAGTCTAGTGATTAGACCACAAATTATGCGTCCAAATTTACTTATGTTTAGTCGATAACGCACAGCCATGATATTGATTTATGCACGCACTTTCACAAAAAATATTAAATAAAAGAAGGTGGAGTCATGCACAAGCGACGTTTTGTTGTTGTTTTTTCGGAACAATTTTTTCATTAACGGTGACATCATGATGGACTTACATACTTAAAAAAGTTCCATTTGTCATTACTTACCCCACTTTCTTACCCCCCAATCAACCCCCCCCCTAGGTGGACAAGGACGGCAACGGAGTTATCAGTCTGGATGAATTTGTAGAATTCATGACGCACCCGCGCACGCACAGGCACAAGCAAGACGAGTTGAAGGCTAGGTTTGACCTGTTCGATAAGGTCAGTTTTGAGGGGGGTTTTCCCCCTCGTTTTCCGATAAGGAAATGAAGATTTGGATACCGTATTACCTCGAAATACTCCCATGGGGGTTTATTATTTCGCCAGCAAAATTTGAGGGGGGGTTAATTCGAGGGGGGGTGGTATTATTTCGGCACAAATTTTCGTAAGTTTCATAGTAAATAGTAGGCATTTGCATACCCAAATAAATGTGTCCAACCAGGAGACATTTGTACAATAAAACGTTGATAGCTACACAAACTAGTCTTGAGTCTATTGAGTCTAAGCGTAGTTGCAATGCAAATTAACAGTAATATACATCATGTACATTGCATACATGACGTATTTATAATGTACATGACGTACATCATTCCGAGGGGGGTATTTCGAGGGGGGGGTTTATAATTTCCCCAGCCCATTTTGAGGGGGGTTTATTCGAGGGGGGTTTATTCAAGGGGGGATAATTCGAGGTAATACGGTATATAAATCAGTAAAATAAATACACAATAGCTGCCCAATGTAGGGGGGGCGGGGGAAAGTAGCCAAAAAATTGCCTTGGGATAGATAGAAAACTGGCTGATTCGGGGGGTCAGCCCCCCCCCCTACAAAACCCCCGACCCCCGCACCCCCTTCAGGACGGCGATGGTCAAATAACCCGCGAAGAAATGAAATCTGTCGTGCGCGAACTCGAAATGGGCCAGCAGTTCCCGGAAAATATTATTGAGCAGATCTTCACCGAGGCCGATTCCAACCACGATGGAAAGATTTCCTTTCAAGGTGGGCGAGTATTTTTTTTCTTTGCAGACAGAAATTTGCAAACTTCAAAATCAGCTTTGAATGAATTTGAGTTGACCAGAATGAGGTGTCTGTCAACTCCAGTTGATGTGTATTGAAGATAACTCATTCTTAATAATAACTTGGATGTGCTCGGAGCGGATTTACGAGTTTTCAAATTTCGATTGAAAACTACATATTTATAAACATTAGAATTAGAACGTTCGGAATTTGAAAAATGCTGGGTTACGGATTTAAGACACAGAAAGTTAAAATATTTACATAGAAATATTTGCCAGAATACCAGAACTATTTACAAACGTATTTTAAGATTTTACATTTTCTGATTAAAGCTCTAATAATTATTGCCCCAAAATTGCAGAATTCTCAGCAGTTATGAGCTGAGCAGCTGGAATGATTTTGGCTTCTGGTGCCCACAAAAAAGGACAATTAAAATACACCCAGTTTTGTTTGGAAAAGTTCCATTTTTGGAGTAATTTTGCAACTTTAAATGTTCTGATAGTGAGTATCTCACTATTCATTTGACTTGACATGCTGTGTTTTTTATATCTAAGCTAGGTAAGTGAAATGCAACCCTGTGATGTTTAAATGAAAAAGAGTAACTGTAAATTTCAAGTGGTTTGTTTGTACCCCTGGCAATATTCATTCACTCAAAAAGTTTCACAAAAAGTGTTTGCACTTCATGTAAATATTTAAGCATTCTTAAAAAGTCACAAAATGGAACAAGAAACTTTGAAAATTGCCAGCAGGACAGCAACATGTTCTATTGTCTACCTTAAATTTGGACTGAAAAATTTAATTCTCAGACTGCACCCTACCCTCACTTTGTATTTATGTTACAGTAAGAACTGGAAACATCTTTGGTTCCTTGACAATTGGTGGTATTACATCCAGGGGGCAGTCCCAAGCCCTGTAAAGTGTAAAGTAAAGTGTCAAATGTAAAGTCGAATGCAAAGTAAAGTGTCAATCAAAACAAAAAAGAAAAAATTTTATTACTGAACTTTGCATGACAATTGACAGTTTACTTTGCATTTGACTTTACATTTGACACTTTACTTTACACTTTACAGGGCTTGGGACTGCCACCAGGGGTCAGTTCCAAGTGATGTCAAGTGACAAGTGTCAAAAACCACAAAACTAAAAAATTGAGCACCAATATAAAAACGGATATAAATTAATATTTACATCCCCAGTAAGTTGCAAATTTTATAGATTTTTGACACCTACACGTTTTGGAATTGTATCTAATAATTACCACTACTCGAATAATTCCCTCCGCATAAATATTTTTGTTAATGCGCACAGACGACTCAATAATAGTGATTTTTTTTACCCCAAAAAGTCGGGTTACCCAACGAAAACAACGCAAAGGTAGATACTAAAAATCTTAATCATGACATGAGGACAGTGTCTCGTCTGTGCGCACATAAAAAATAGATAAAACTTGGTGTGCGGGCAAGCTGAATAGCACTTTTGCACGTGCAAAACGAACTGTGTAAAATCGGAACTGATTTTAGCAACAAAAAGCATTTCGAAGCTTGTCCACATATTTTAGCCCATTTTCTATGTATTGATAAAATTTAAATAAAAAAATATACCATTGTATTTAATCCAGAACCGTAATAGGTAGTATTTAGAGAATAACGGTTTTCTGTATTTATTTAGAACAACTGTATTTAGAATTGTTACCTGTATAAAACAAAAAATGTTCACTGAATTTCATAAAATTAGGCATTTTTAATAATGTTGAGGCTGCGGTTGTGCCACACACATTTTCATGACATCCTTTTAAATAAATTACATTTTAGATTAGGTACCAATCTACTGAAAACATTGCCAAATAGTTTTTATTCTTAAAATTAGTCACTATTATATTTATCAACCTTTTTGAGTTTTTGGAACAACAACTCAGCGAACAGTTGTAGAGTTGGGATAATATTTTTCAACAATTTTCCGGTTTCAATATTTGATACAGGCTCTACGCACTAGTTGACAATGACATGGAATGTCAACTGCGCAGACTGGTTTCCACTCGGATTTGAGTTGACGGCTGGCGGAACATGTAAAAAGTGGGGCAGGCCTGATACGCACATCTGCCCGTTACGCACATTTGCCCGTTTTTTTCACTTGACACTTTTTCAAGTGATTTTCAGATATGAGTAAAGTGAAAAAAAGTTGCGCAATGATATTAGTGAACTTTTTTTCACTTCACTCATATCTGAAAATCACTTGAAAAAACAGTGAAAAATAGCCATTTTTCACTTGACACATTTTCAAGTGATTTTCAGATACGAGAGAAGTGAAAAAAGTTCACTAATGTCATTGCGCAGCGTTTTTCACTTCACTCATATCTGAAAATCACTTGGAAAAGTGTCAAGTGAAAAAAACGGGCAAATGTGCGTAACGGGCAGATGTGCGTATCAGTGCACCCCCGTAAAAAGGCACATATCAATATACCTAAATTCCTCTTCGAAATTGCCCGTGCACTTGAACACTGCCCTGTGACCAGTCAACTAAAATATAATTGAGAGGGATAACAGTTGACTAGCTACCAGTGTGTAGAGCCATAGTCTACTGATGAATTAACTGTCACTTTCCAAATGAATCTACCGTATTCCATCCGAATAAAACACCAGAACTTCCAAAGTCTCGTCACTATGGGCCCACACACACTAGTTGACATCGCAAATTCGCGTCAACTCAGTGTCAATTGAATAAAACAAGAAGTTTGTAAAAAGCGTCACACTTAACAGGAACAATGAAAATGAAGTGTCATGATGTAAAATTAACTACGCTCTATCAGATAGATAAGTTGAAATCACAGTATCACTTAAATTCAGTTGACATTTAGTTGACACGAATTCAGTTGACATCCAGTGTGTGGGGGCCCTATGGGTGAATTTGGTGAACGATTTCCACGTGAATTTATTCATCAAAATACGGTAATCATTTGTCAGTGTACCTATTTACTTTCAAAAAATGCTAAACAAAATTCCATGACGATTTTTTACGATAAGAATCGCTAATAAGATATACGTTACATAAAATATATCTCAACTAGCCCCATTCCCTTGCAGTATTGATTTGGCAGTTGCGACCACTTTAAACCTAGCACTTTGCTAATATGATATGCATATTTTGTGTACTTTACATTGGTTATACGAAATAATACAAAATGGCAAAAACGTACGGAAATTGCATCGGAAATGCCTGGTGCCCGACCCGCACCCTCTAAAGTGTAAAATGTCAAATCCCATGTAAAATATCATGCAAATTTTCAATTGTCATGCAAAGTGTCAAATTTTGTGTTGTTGTTTTGGTTGACATTTTATTTACGTGGCATTTAACACTTGATTTTACTCTCTACAGGGTGCGGGACTGGCGGTGCACTGATACGCACATTTCCCCGTTTTTTCACTTGACACTTTTCCAAGTTATTTTCAGATATGAGTGAAGTGAAAAACGCTGCGCAATGACATTAGTGAACTTTTTTTCACTTCACTCATATCTGAAAATCACTTTAAAAAGTGTCAAGTGAAAAAAACAGGCAAATGTGCGTAACGGGCAGATGTGCGTATCAGGCCTGCCCCGCGGGACTGCCCACTGGTGTCCGGTGGCACATCGCTGGATGCAAATTTATCTGTAGACAATTTTGTAGACAAATAATTACAATTTTTTTATACGTAGGCACTTTTAAGGTAAATAGTTTTGCGACACGAATATATGGTTTGTAAATTTGATTGATTTTCCATATTTAACTATCCAAAAGCTTGTAAACTTGTAAATTCTGCGCAAGTAGTAGGTGAATATGCTTACTACACCACAGAAGTATCCGGAAATTATATTTTTTTTTACGGAGGAATCAATGGAAAATATGGGGGTCCCCAAACTTTCCGCGAGCAGTTATCGCTGTGAACACTGCCGAAAAACCCCCGACAAAAACACATTTTGTGAACATACTCATGGTGCCAGCCACGCACCCTGTAAAGTGTCAAACGTCAATGTCAAATGTCATACACATTTTTCAATTGTCGTGCAAAGCGTAAAAAACCATATGGTAATAAACTTTTTTTCTTTTAATTAACAATTTACATTGCCTTTGACACTTGACGTTACACTTTACAGGGTACGAGACTGCCCCCGAACACTGTAAATGATATTTATGTACGCAGTGCGCACATCATTTTGAACATTTTGAGCTACCAAACATTTTGAATCAATAAATTCTCAGCGGATTTTATGCGATACGCCACCCCCCAGGAACCGCCCTGGGAACGTAAGAAAATTTACTGGGAAATTACCGTACCGTTTCAAATATAAATTCTGGATACATTCTTAACTTATGATTTATCCAAGTATTTTTGGAGCTAAAATGTCAATATTTTAATCTGCGTGATGTAAAACTGTGCAATGTAAAAGTGTGTTATTGTGTTTATCGAAACGTTTACTAGTATTTTTATACGTACATATTTACATCGCTTATACTCAGAAATAACGTTTAAAGTAATTTCTCAATATTTGGTCCATAATGAATAAATTGCTTGGAAAATGCTGTTTTAACATTTTCGAATAAATAAGTAATTAGTATTTAATCTAGAGACGTGTCAATGATACTTTTAAGCGAAATACAGTAACCCTCTAAGGGAGAAAATGTACCTCTTTGAATAAAATCCCCACTGAAAAGGTCGGACAAAATAAATGACTTGAAAATGAATAAAGATAAATAAATATGACATCCTCAATATTGGTAAATCAAATGACGAGTAAAGTTACAAGTTTTTTTATTCAGAAAGTCACATTACCAAAAAGGTGACCAAAAAACCGCATAAATAATAATACTTATTACTTTATTTTTCACTTGTTACTATATTTACTACATTACTACCGTATTTCCTCGAAATACCCCCGGGGGGTTTATTGTTTCAGAGTGAGAATTTTGAGGGGGGGTTAAACGAGGGGGGGGGGGTATTTCGAGGGGGGGGTTAATTATTTCGCCAGAAATTTTTTGAAAACCAAGTACTAAATTGTCGTCTGAAACGTACGCAGACGTCGAAAATGCAACAAAAATCACCATTTATAAGACTCTAACGACTTGTATAAGTGTGTAGACGTATAATCACTGTTCTCACATAATAGAGTCATTGTTTTTAACGTGTGTATTGCATTACCCAGATGACAAACCGCAGCCTTTGTCATTTACGTTCTCTATACACTAAATTTGGGGGGGTATTTCGAGGGGGGGGTTTATAAGTTCATAGTGTCCATTTTGAGGGGGGGTATTTCGAGGGGGGGGGGTATTTCGAGGGGGGGGGTATTTCGAGGAAATACGGTACTTTATTAAAATACATAGTATACCATATTTTCTCGAAATACCCCCCCCCCTCGTTTGACCCCCCCCCCCCCTCTCGAGACCACTATGAAACAATCACCCCCCTCGAAATACCCCCCCAGATTGAGTGTAAAGAGAACGTACATGACAAATGCTGCAGTTTGTGTTCTGCGTAGTGCAGAACACACGTTAAAACAATGTCGGAATCACGTTAGAACAGTGTTTATACCATCTACGTACTAATATTAGTCTACAGGAGTCTATACATGTCAGTTATTGATGCATTTTTCTACCCCAGCGCACATAACAAACAACGATTCTGTACTACCATTTCAAAAAATTTCTGGCGAAATAATAACCGCCCCCCCTCTCGGGAGCACTATGAAACAATCACCCCCGGGGGGGTATTTCGAGGAAATACGGTACCATATTTTCTCGAAATACCCCCCGGGGAGTTCACTTTTCATAGTGGAAATTTTGAGGGGGGTGAAACGACAGGAGTATTCGAGGAAATATTTACGGTACATATATACTTGTTACTTGAGTACTTTCCATACAAATACTTTCCTTGTCACTTGCGGAATCGGCACTCAATCTTGTCCTTTAACACACCGAAATTAGTTCATTACCACACAAAAGCGACAAAAACACACGAAAACGCCACTCAAATTACACTCAAAAACCACAAAATTTCCATTTCCAAAAAATCCTCAATACTTCGCCTCATCGAACGCTTTCCTCGCTCGTTTCAATTCCTCGTTCATGGAAAGCATATCTTTCACTCTGGCGTATTTTCGCGCATCTCGCCGGGTCAGGTACCACACGTCTTCCAAAGCGACTTTGCCAGGCTTGCCCACCTGGTTTTTTAGAATTTTTTTTAAAATGACTTTTTTCAAGAGGTTTGTTTTTTACAAAAGGTTTGCAGGCTGTATTAAAACCTATTCGGCACCTTCAGGGGTGGTGATAACGGCTGAAACCCCATGCGCATGTTTGCCCGGTGCCAGGGGTTTAGTAGGGGGGGGGGTTTCCCCCTAATCGTCCAGCTATCTATCTATCTGGAGCGATTTTTGAAAATTTGTGGCCAATTTTCGCTCAAAATCGCTAATTTTCATACCTTTTATTGTTTTTCGCCTCCAAAATCGCTAGTTCATGTTCAATATCGCCTATTTTGGCTATATATGTGCTTATATACTTATTTTTAGCCATTTTTCACCTACTTGTAGCGATTTTTCCCCCTTTTCTTCCTTCTATACCTCGGAAAATTCTATATATTGGACCCCCGCGAAACCCCCCCCCCCCCTCAATTTTTTTATTTCAGCTATCTATCCCTCCGGAGGAGCGATTTGCTATCTATATGGACCCGCGGGGGTCCAAATCTACAAAACCCCTGCCCGGTGCTCATCGTGTGATGCCCGGTGCTCATCGTGCCAAATCGTGCCGGTGATAGATAGCACCAAATATCATTAAAAAAAACATTTTAATGCGACTTTTAACATTCCATTTTTGGGAAAATATGAAGAAAAAATTTATTGTGAATATTGTGTAAAATGTTATAACAGCAATGAATTTTTTGTCTTGTTATGAACATCGCATACGTTAAATATCATTGTGAATTAAATATCCCGTGTGGACCACTCGTCCAAGGTGCTCAGTCATATGAGGGGGGGGGGGTTGCGGGGGTTCAATATATAGGCGTAGAAGGAAGAAAAGGGAGAAAAATCGCTGAAAGTAGGTGAAAAATGGGTACATAAGCACATATACTACTAAAAATAGCTGAAAATAGGCAGTTAGACGTATGAACTAGTGATTTTGGAGGTGAAAATCTACATGGTCCGGTAGAAAAGTCCCCGGGCAGTGCTCGCCATTCGCTCTAGGCGTAAGCTACGATCATAAAATTTTGAAAGGTTAAGATATAAGGTGTTTTGAGTTTTCACTTAAAATTTCACCCCTCTAGCTCCACCCACTGCGGAACTGTGGGGGTTACAATTTCAGTCATTTTGTACTGATGTACACATGGTGCTCTAGCTCAATGCTGCTTTGAGTTGTGATCATGAGACTTTGGCTGGTGTAAGCCACCAGTGTTGGTAATGTGCTGATAATATTCAACACTTTTATCAACATCATTGCTATTAAGGTAAAATTAATATGCAGATCAGGGTGATGTGCAAGAAACGTGGGAACTGTGTTGGATGTTTTCGGTGATCATCTGAGATCATGTTGTATTGAAGTGATTTTTATGTTGTTTTGAAATGTGCAGTAAATGAATTATGTGAATTAAATTTCCCGATGTTTCATTACTAATGTGTAGTGGACACATTACCTGTGTTCAACAGCAGTGAGTAGACTCCAAGGGGGGCTATTTTGAGAAGGAAAAGTAGAATGATGTATTTGGTAGTGTGTGTAGTGACAGTAATGACAATATTGACTAAGCTTATGATATCATAGCTAATGTTGGTTAGTGCTGGCACATTGCCAACACTGGTGGCTTCCACTAGCCAACGTTTCATGTTTAGGGTTGGAAAAAAAACGTTTTTTTTTAACTCGATGTTTTTTATATAAAAAAAACGTTGTTTTTTTTAAAAAAACGTTTTTTTTAAAAGCTCCCAGATATGACCTAGTGTCAACATATATAGGTATATCAGACACTGGCAATACTCTGTGATGTAAAATATGACCATATAATGGCTGTGGAGCCATGGGATAGCATTATAAGTGGTGATTTGTGTCAAAAATATCCATTTTTCGTCGACATATCGTTCGTATATCGCCTTATAGTCGAATGTTCGTGACTTCAGGTAAAGTTTGGCACGGAATGGTGATCAAACAAGGTTATAAAAGGAGGTTGTTACTTTGGGAGTGAAGTTACACACTGTGGAGGTACATAGAAGCACATTACCTCAATATTCTATATTACAGCAACATATGTCGGCTTATTCACCCATGGTAGCACATAGAAATGGATGTTTTGATACTAAAAATGCAACAAAACCAATGAAAACAACCACCAATGTCAATTTGTGTGTGAAATTGCGCGCTTGCGCGCAAAAATTTTGCAAAATACCTAGTGCTTAGTACTAAAAATTTCGGCCGATGTTTTTTTAAAAAAAACAACATTTCGGACATCATGTTTTTTTAATAAAAAAAACGTTTTAAAAAAAAAAACGTTTAAAAAAAACATCGGCCAACCCTATTCATGTTCACAACTTAAAGCAGCATTGAGCTAGAGCACCATGTGTACATCAGTACAAAATGACCGAAATTGTAACCCCCACAGTTCCGCAGTGGGTGCAGCTAGAGGGGTGAAATTTTGGGTGAACACTCAAAACACCTGATATCTTAACTTGTCAAACTTTCATGACCGTAGCTTACCCCTAGCGCGAATGGCGTACACTGCCCGGGGACTTTTCAGCCAGACCAGGTATAATAAGGTATGAAAAATAGCGAATTGGAGCGAAAATTGGGGTCGTGTTTCCCAAAAATCGCTCCAGATAGGTAGATAGCTGGCCGATTTGGGGGGCGGGGGGTTAGGGGATAGTAGCCCAAAACTTTGCGTCCGGTATAGATACCTGGGCGGTTGGGGGTAACCCCCCTTCCTACCCCTGGCCCTCACCTGCATGCACTTGACAGTCATCTGCTTTATATAGTCAACGACCAGCTGGTCGAGCACGTCCACGGTCTCCTTGTAGGGCGTGGCGTTGTCGCCCAAGCCGAACATGACGCAGCGCAGCTCCTTGGCGAACACCCGGGGCCACTTCCAAGTGTGGATGAGTGACAAGGTAAGAAGGGGAGTAAAATCACGTTCAAACCGGATTAAGTTTTCGGCATTGTTTTGTTTAAGTTTTCGGGATCGGGATTAGTTTTTCGAGTTTTCGTGGTCGGGATTTTTTTTTAGTTTTTGGGATCAAAATGTCGACCCGGTGGACATGTATCAGAGTCGTACATGTCCAGCGGGCGGGACAGTAAAATGTGACAAAAAATGTCAAATGAATGTCAAAAAGTTAAAAGTAGTCACGCGGGTAATAAGTGGAGAGGGAAGTTACAGATAAACAAATGAGTCCAATCAAACTGACTTTTAAAAATAAATTTTCCTGTTACTTGTGAGATATTTAAGTTGAAACTTGACATACAACATTACATAAGTAAATACTTCAAACGTTACCACTCCCCACTTATCTTATCACTTGTCCACTTATGGAATTGGCACCTGCCGCCGTCCAGAGTCGCTCAAATCCTGTGTAAAATTGAGTAAGGTTGCAAACATTTATTATTGTCTCATATCAATAATTGTTTGTTTGTTTTTCCCCCAAAAAATTCAAAATCGATATTCCAATATCAGGGGAATTAATCGCTTTGCCAATATATAGGGTGGCCCACGTCAGGCGCACGGTTTCAATTGGCTCCCAACACGTCAATTTTGAATGAAAACTGCTCAAATTTGGTATGGGGGTAGATAAATGTACCCCATTTGTTGTATTAAATGCACTGTTCCACATCACAAAAATTCATGTCGGAACGTGGAGCAAAGTTTAATACGTGTTTGAGCGTGGCGTGACCTCCATACTAAATCCTTAACGAGTTTCGGATGCAAACTTTTTTCTCTACAGATAACGAGTTTCGGGTGCAAAAAATGATAGTTTTTTTTGTAGATAACGGGTTTCAACTCACCTATTTTGGGCTGCAGATAACGGGTTTCGGATGCAAAATTGCATTTTTTCAAAAAACGATATCTCTGTATCTCCGGAACGGTATGAGATATTGGCGCTACGCACACTGAAGCCGAAATATTCGGCATACGCACGTTTTCATGTGCCGAATCCGAATTGAAAAATTGCCGTTCGGACGTTTTAAATTCGGCATTTTAGGGGCTGCCATATTGAATTTTGAAAACGTGCGCACGATATTCGGACGAATTCGGACTAATTTGAGCGTTATCAGCATTCAACATTTCATCTGATTTTGCCGAATGGTTTCCGCATGAAAAAGTGTACGCATCTTTTGAATGCTGAAATACATGCTGAATTGACAAACCGCCTAATTTTCAAGAGTACGGACGATTTGAGTTCAGCAAGTTTTTTCTATTCAGCATTTAATTCGGCATTTGTCAAAAACGTGCGTATGCCGAATATTTCGGCTTCAGTGTGCGTAGCGCCATTGAGGTAATTTTTTTCTATCACGAAGAAATATACATATAAATGTCAGATCCGCACTTAACTCAATTTTTTTCACTTTTGCACTTAACGGGTTACGGAACCAAACGCCTCATTTATCACATCGTATGCAAAACAACGTCACTCCACAGGACCATCTACAGTGGGACACATTCAAGGACGTAGCCAGGGGGGGCGGGGGGGCGGCCGCCCCCCCCCCTTCCCGGGTCGGACAAAAAATATGCTGGAAATATCACTTTCATAAAGCGATTATACTCCCCGTTTGAAAAAATTTTGCATCCGAAACCAATCAATACAGACATATACAGCGGTCTTTGGCGCCAATGCCAACGCTAGTGGCGCCATGCGTGGCGCCTAGGAATGGCGCCAGCGCCATGGCGCCATTCCCTTACCACAGGGCATCAATTTTAGGGGGGGGGCGCCCCCCCCCCGTTCGCCGAGCTCCGTATACAATCCGCCCCCCGCTCAAAAATCCTGGCTACGTCCCTGGACACATTCAAAAACGTAAATATGAAACTCTTTCACGTTCTGACACGAAATCTTGCGATATGAAACCCCGTGCACTTAACAAAACAAATGGGGTACATTTATTTACACCCATACCAAAGTCGAGCGGTTTTCATTCAAAATCGATGTGTGGGAGCCAATCAAAACCGTGCGCCTGACGTGGGCCACCCGGCCATAGGGGATTTTCTGGGTAGCGTTTTTGGGGGGGGGGGGGGGGGTCCGCCAAAATGCTACCCAGAAAATCCCCTATGCACCCGGTATGTCGGCTAGAATCTTTTCTCGTCACTCAATAATTGCGATGCGACAATTGAGGCGTCTACTTCTAGAAGTCGACAAGTCCACAAAATGCGATTTCGAGTAAATCGCATTTTAAATTTCCGATCCAATTCAAGGGGCAAGGGCCCATTCCGCAAAAAAGCCCATTCCGCATTTTTGCCCATCCCGCAAATTATGTGACCCATCCCGCAAATGTGCCCATTCCGCAAATGGCCCATCCCGCAAGTTGCATCACCTGTTTGCGGAATGGGCACATTTGCGGGATGGGCACATTTGCGGGATGGGCAAAAATGCGGAATGGGCTTTTTTGCGGAATGCTACACTGTCATTCCAGGTTTTGGTTTTTACCCAAGCGTATTGAGAGTTTTTTGGTGGTGGTATGTCGGATTTGGCACTGAGCCAACAATCGTCAAAACGTGAAAAACGACTTTTGGCACTTCGCGGAATCGATTTGACTAACAATCAGAACAATTTATCTATCAACAGTGACGATTTATACGAAGAACCATCTAATATTCACTCCGGCGGCCTAAACATGGACACTGGAGATGCTGAACAAATTTCGGATGATCAACACACCGCAAAACGCGCTCGCACTGATGATTCAAGTGATGATGACACTGGAAACTTGCCTGCCGTGAAAGCACTCGATGAAAAATTATGTGCAAATATCGAAGAGGGTCTCGGAAACACTGCGATCACAAATTCTGAGGCCTACGTCATTACAACTGCGATTTTGCACTTGTTTGGAAAAATTGACAATGTTCAGCATAGTGGCAATTTTGACTCTGAATGTGCGACCCGTGACCCGGCGAGGGACATGCTAGTTCAAATTTGGAACCCTATTGATCCTTTGTCGTTGGTTCATGGGAACAGAATAATGCTGGGTGGCATTACATGGAACTGTCCCGCGCTGGCACTTTTAGATGTTTGTGTTTGCAATTTGCTTTTTGATGACTTTTACTTATTGATATTATCTGGAAGGTTTTCAAGTAACACTCACGATTTTTTGATATTGGAAATGAGGCAAAATTACATTAAATTTCGAAATTTGGTAGTAAAAATCGAGATATCTGATATTTTAGCCGGTAAAATTGACCCACCAATGTACTACATTTTCTCGAAGGCACAATTCGCAACTTGCGGTGCAAGCGAGAAGGAGAAGGCGGAATTGTCGCGCTTAAATCAAACCTACTCATCGCACTCGCCAAGCGGCCCTGATGGGCGCTACCGGTTTTGGTTTGGCGGACTGTTGAACCTCTGGAAAAGTGCTTCAGAAACCGATTTTTGGTACCCTGCCAGTGCAGGGCCGATTAATCCCATTCCACTGGAGGTTGACTCATTTCAAATTTTGTTTCAAGTTTTCGATTTTTTCAACATTTTGAAATTAAAATTTCACAATTCAGAAACATTTCCCGGCGATTTCAAATGTCATGAAGTCGGGGTAAATACAACAGCTCCTATTTTAGCTACGAAATTTGTGTCGGAAAAATATTTGAGTACATCAAAAAAAACTCTACAGTCTTTACCGTTTTTCATGCAGATCGCAAAAAAATCTGTGGCTTTTAAATCGCTTTGTGACTGCATGGAGAATTGCTCAATGTACAATCCGAGCTTCAAAGCGTTTTTGGTTCGCTCTGGCTCGGAAACCACCGACGACGGAGAGATTTTCAGCTACAACATTCGTGGCATGTCGAACTTGCCCCGAAACGGTTTCCGGGGCGCCCTGTCAATTGGGCTGGAAAAAATTGATGCTTC
>OZ038455.1:1791284-1921209 GCA_964036195.1 Sphaerolaimus hirsutus | reverse complement strand
ATTGATGCTTCGGTGAGCTTTGTGAAAAGTTCTTGTTTACTGGACATTTTACTGCAACATTTTGAGGATGGTTTCACGATTTTTTCACGCAAAAAAAGTTTGACATTTTACATACATGACGCATACACCTCTGTTACGACTCAGGTGTCAATGCCGGATAGGGGCTTGAACCAGTATGGCCGCCCATTCCTAAATTTGTATGGGATTTGTTTGACTATGTTGCGCGACAAATTGGTTTCTGAAGGCGGGATCAGTTCGGAATCAGACGCCATGAAAAAAGCCTTTGATTTGAACTACTCGGCCCACAGAAAATCCGGTATTTGGACATCTGATCCGAAACTTCCTATCCACATTTTGCATTTGCGTTGGCTTCGCCCTAGGCAGTATGGTGGAAAGGTAGATTTTGCGGAAAATAGATTTGAATTTTTTTGCCATTTTCACACAAAAAAATTGTTATGCTCCACTCAGACGAAATTCGCGCAGAGCTTGGAGTCTGAGGGCGTCACAAATTTGCCAGTGACGCACAATTCGACTGTTTCCACTGTCACTACACCACCTGCGCCCATGCAGTCCACGCCCAAAGCGCTGGACACTTCTATTTTAGTGGTGGGCGAGAAAGATGGTTCCCGCATGGCCCACACTGAACATGTTGCGCGGCACCATGACAGGCAACAGCCGGTATGGGGGGCAGACCAGACTTTGTTGACTGTAAATGACCTGCCGGCTAGCGTCAGAAGCTTATGTGGCTCGATACTCTCTGGTTTTGTGTGTGGCTCCTGGCACTGCTTGGAGGGGCGCACAGTTGCTAAAATACATGGTCGCGATCAAACGTGCTATGATTTATTGCGGCAAATGGGTCTGGGAGATAATTGGTGCCCCAGTCTGCCCAGACGTTCTCAAATTTTTGGCAATGAGCCAGCTCTGATGGATAATTTATCACGGCAAAAAGGCGATGGTATCTATGTGAAAATTCTAATTGTTGGTGACAGCACAATTTTTCGACTGCCGTTTGAATTGAAATGGTACGATATTCATACAAAACTTTTTAGTCTTTCCACTGCTTCAAAAAAAAACTCAAAAATTACCAAAAAATCTTTCAGCTGGTTTGACAAATGTGGTATTTCTGTTACTATCCATCACACTGGCAAACTCTACTATGGAAAACGTCTGGACATAATGCTGGCTGTTTTTGACATGATTCAGTCGCATGGTGGCTTTGACTTTGTCATAATTAGAGGGATTTTGGACTATGCGGCTTTAGAGCTTGACGAATCGCACATTAAGCCACTCGATTTGAACGCCTATTTGAAATCACGTTTTGGCGATCCCTTGAGAAGGGGCCTGGCCAGAGTTCAAAATTGGCTAGCCGGAAATGGAAATCTGAAAAGCGAGATTATTTTGAGTGTTGTGGGGCCGTATTTACCGGCCCATATGAAAAACATTACTAGCACCGGTTTATTAATTGAACTGATTGAATTTGGACAGACAGTTGAAACTTTTCTAACAGATTATTTGGCTGATCTTTCTAACGTCAAAATTTTACCTGCCATAACTTTTGTGAATAGCTATTTTGAATATTTTTCACTGGATGGCTCAGCAATGAAAAATTCTGCGAATTTATACCTGCACTGTTGCAAGCCTGATGGCCTGCATAACTCGCAAAATTTTGATAAAATTATATCGAGAATGATGTGCGATTTGGTCATCGATAGGTTTGCTCATGATGATCTTATCGCATCCTTGGGAAATTTAACTTGTGAATTTGTGATGAAAATGTACAATTTACAGACATCATTCAATCGAAATGGCGCTGAAAAACGGGCAAAATCGAAAAAACGCACTGGAAATGTGGCCGAAAATGTGCATTTCTCAGCTTCGCAAGGGGCGGAGTCATCTGGGCATGCTATGCGCGCTGCCACCAACTCCGTCCCGCCTGCGGCCAATATGCCGCAGATTGATGCATCCGTCTGGCAGAATATTATGGCCGGAGCGCTCGGTATGTTGTTATTTTATGAGACTGGACACTTTACGTTTTGGAAAATTGTTTTAAATAACATTTTTGATGAAATGAGATGGATCAAAAAACAAAACTTTCTAATCAAAATCTTGTGTGCAAAATTGAATACCCACTTCACTAGGCGCGTTCCTCAATCAAGCGCAAACTCAAAGTGGACCCAAGCGTTGATAGTGACTGAGAGAAATTTGGCACATTTATGTGGTTTGAATACGCGAAATTTGATTTGTGATATGGGAGTTGAAATTTTGGTGGCGGCTTTTAAATGTTTAGACGCATTTGGAGAAAATACTTTGATGGAAATTGTTATAACAAATTCTTTTCCATTTTGCAGTTTTACGCAGCTAACGGCGCTGCATTTATCACTGTCATTTTTATTCCAACTATTTGGTATGAAAAAATCGGTTTTGAGACTGATTTGTTGTCTGAATAAATCATCGAAAATGGCTAGATGCTGGCTATTTGGCATAACTTTCATGGTACTTATGCAGTCCGCATCAGCTTCTGATGTTACTGACGAATTTGACATTGAAAAATTCGTGCCCACATCATTTTCTTCATCGATATGCTTATCAATAATTTATCAAAATATTCATTCAATGTATACAAACACGGAAAAACTTTTGGCCACACTTATTGACAACTCGCCGGATATTTTGGCGCTAGTTGAGACCCAATGTAAATCCAATGCAGATATACCCGCCACAAAGGGGTATACTGTTTTTAGTCGATTTAAAACGGGTAACAATGCAGGTGGGATTTCGATTTTTTGCAAAAATAGATTGAATTGTGCCTATGCGGATTTTGGAAATGTGAGTGCAACGATTAAATCCCATTTAATGAGAATTTGCGTAAAGATTTCAGAAAAAAGGAATATTTTCGTTTTAGTGGTTTATTTGGAAAACAATAGCAAAGTACGGAAAAGTAGTCAAATAAAAGATTTGAATGCAGACATTTTAAATTGCATGACTTCGTTAATAAATTTCCACTCGCATAGATGTGAAGAGGTTGTTGTTGTTGGCGATTTGAATGGGCACATTGGCTGTGATGATTTGGGGATACCAAACAACAATGCCGATATCAATGACAATGGTCAATTGATTAGAAATTGGATTGAAGAAACAGGGTTGGTTTTGGTAAATAAATCGCTGAAAAATGGTCCCTGGACTTATACGCGTGGCATTTGTCGCTCAGCAATTGACTTTTGCCTATGCACGGATTTGATTTCTAAAAATGCAAGCGGTTCCATTGATATTAACGCTGAAAAAAGTTATTTCAATAGTGACCACATGGCACTGATAATTGATTTTGAGATTTCGGATAGTGTTTTACTGACCAAAAAAACGGGAAAATTAATCCCGAAATGGAATTTTTCTGATACAGAAAAAAACGAAAAATTTGAAGATAAAGTGGTTGAACTTTGTGAATTTAAGGGCAAAAGTCACACTGACTTGGTGGAAATTTTGGTCGAAAGTGCTTCGGTGAATCTGAATAGTGGCCGAAGCGACGGGAAAATTCATGGCGATTTGAAAACTCGGAAATTATGTAGAAAAATAGGAAAATTGCGCCGAAAACTGAGGCGGTGTAACTCTGAGCAATTAGGGAAAAATTTGTTAGGGGAGCTGCGCCTTCAGAGGGCGCTTTTGAAAAGTCATCGCGTAAAATTGTGTATTAAAAATGATGAAAATTTCATTTCAAAGTCTGCAGCCGATCCACAATATGCTATCAATAGGCTGTATAAACGGATGTCAACAATTAAAAGTGCACCGGTGAAGACGTTTTTACTAAAAAATGTTGAGGGTGAAATTGTCTCATCTGATAGAGAATATGACACTGAATTTTCCCGCGCATGGGAGACGATTATGACCCCAAATCCCGGCGCCGCATCAGTCCCTGAAAATTATGCGGTCGGTAAAGACATTTTGCATGAAAATGGGTCGGATGTTGCATCGCTCATGAGAAAAATCGATACTGGGGAAATAAAAAGGGCTTTAAAAAAGTTGAAATCGGGAAAATCTGCCGGAACAACTGACATTCTGCACGAATATCTAAAATTGGCTCCGGATATTTATCTGATTAAGTTGATGAAATTTTTCAACAGTCTACTAGAAGGTGGTAGCTACCCAGAATCCTCAAAAATTGCGAAAATGATTTTTCTCCACAAAAAGGGGGATACTTCGGACATTTTAAACTATAGGACACTTGGGTTGGGCTGCAACATAATTAAATTGTTTCACACGATTTTGAACACTCGCATTTTAGCAGTACTGGAAAAATCGGGGGCCCTTGGTGAGTTTCAAGGGGGCTTTCGTAAAAATCGGCGGACATTGGACAATTTATTGGTAATAAATGGTTGTTTAAGATTTGCCAAGATGAATAAAGGTCGGTTAATTGGATGTTTTGTTGACGCTACGAAAGCTTTTGACAGGGTAATTCGAGAAAAATTATGGTGGAAAATGTCTCATTTTGGCTTCCCATCCAAATTTATTAGAATTTTGGAAAATGCTTATGATGGAATGAAATGTGAAATGCACTTCAACGAATCAAAATCGAAACTGATGAACTACCCAATGGGTGTAAAACAGGGTGACACTCTGAGCCCAACCCTCTTTTTAATTTACATCCTTGATTTACCGCTCCTTCTAAACTCGTTAAATTGTGGTGCGTGACTTTCAGAAAATTTTAGAGTTCCCTGCCTCCTTTTTGCTGATGATGTTTGCATTCTGTCCAACAACGAGTCGAATTTGCAGGACCAAATGGACATTTTCAGTCAATGGAGTTGGAATTGGAACATTGGTGTGAACAAAAACAAAAGTGCAATACTGCGATTTGGCGCGAAATCGACGCCCAGATTATGGCAACTTGGTTATGATGAGAACAGGATATGCCTGACAATCAGGGAAGTTGATCACGTGCGCTACTTAGGTGTTACATTGTGTAGTAAATCGGACGCGTATCAAATGCACAAAATGAACGCGATTGAAAAAGCGTCCCGGTTATCTTCACTTGTTAAATTAGGTGCTCGAAAAACTAGTAAACCGGTTGATTTTGCAATTAAAATTTGGAACATTTATGTGGAACCGGTGGTAATATTTGGCTTAGACGTATCGGGAAACATTGACAGTTGCGTGAAAAAATTGGCAAAAATTCAGTATAGATCTATTAGGGATGCACTTGGAATGCCCCGCTCCACTAGCGAGGCAGCTTTAAGGGCTGATTGTTACTCATTAGTTAAAATGGAAGAGCGTTTGGACTGTTTAAGGGTTAAATTTCTGAAATATGTGAATAGTGTAAAAAAGGATAGATTGATTTACCAGGCGGAAATTCTGCAATCGGAAAGCAGCGCAAATAAACCACAAATGAAATTTGCGCTGCATAGTATAGTTTCGGACATTTCCTCGAAAATGGGGTTGAGAACGCCGCATCTGCTGGGGATGACAAAAATAAACATCCGAAAACTGTTTTTTATCAGAAATCGCCGAAAATGTGAACTGGAAAATTCTAAATCGCTGGTTTCGGATACTTTGATCGCTGGCTCGGTACTGAGAGGCCACAAATGTTGGCTGCAGGCGCGCTGGCGGGCGCTGCATTTCAATGTAAATAGTGGCAAACCGCCAATTTGCATGTGTCTAGGTATGACATCAACGATCACGGTGCGGCACATCTTAGTGACTTGTCAGAAAACAGAGGTGAAAATTGCGCGCGAAAAATTATCAAACTGTAAAAATTGCCTCTGTGAACCCCCCGCAGCCCCAGCCCCACCCCTCGTCGGCGCCGGAACACCATTATCATGGTTTTTATCGAGTGAACGCTGCGGGCCACACAGGGTGAAAATTGGCAAATTTCTGGAAAAGCATTTACAAGGAAATGTGGATTGGTTCAAAAAATGGTAATATGGCACAAATGATCATCATTCTCAAGGATAGTTATGGAAGTTTTTATTGTTTCATTCTTTTCTTTGGCTGATAGATTTTAGATCAATTGTGCAAGTTGAGATTTTGGATGGATTTGGATAGATTTAGACAGATTTTCTCGATTTTCCTAAATTTTCGAAATAAAAGGAAGTGTTTGGAAACTCGAAAACGGATAGACTTTTCTCCACCCATAAATTGCGTATTTAAACGCCCCCCCCCCTCTCTGCATACCGTGGACGATTACTGCAGACGTCGAGAATCTTCATCTCGACGGACATCGCGAAATGTCGAACGTGAAAAATGTGGAACTTGTTCTCTTACAGGATAGTTGGGGCTTTTAACAGTTTTGAAAGCCATTTGTTGAATTTCTGGTATTCGCCTGGAAATTTCGTTGATATTGGGAAATTTGTATTCGAAAGTTGAACTTCTATTATGTGCCTGGAAATTTCGTTGATATAGGGAAATTGGTATTCAAATTTTGATTGACAAAAATCTTTTTCCGGGTTACTTATCTCTCCCAAAAATCGAATATCGAAACTGAGGTGGACAAAGTGTTTTACAGTACAGTTGGGACGTTATACAGTTTTTGAAAAGCCCATTTTTTTGAAATTTTTGCTGTTTTTAATTATAAATTTCACTTATGGGCAAATGGCATCGATAAATTTTTTGGAATTTACTTGATAGTTCTTTACTCTGCGCCGAGTACACAAAATTCGAAATGGGTAATAAGATAAGACATAAATATCGAAAATGTGTACAAAATTGTAAAACTGAATTTTCACACAGATACAACAGTCCGCTGGCTTGACGCAGAAATGCTCTACCCAGTGAAGCAAATTATCACAACTGATATTTATCATGATTTGATCATTAGTTGGACCTTCTTGATATTTGGATGTGCCCGCAACATTGGGGTGTACAAGCGTGTCGCGTGTCCGTGCATCTGCGTGGTTATGTGATAGATTGTTATACTTCATGTGGTACAGCGAATCCCGCGCAATAAACTTACTTACTTACTAGGTTCATCCCGCGTGTCCAATTTGGCTCTCTCGCGCCTACCATTAAGTTTCAAATGTTGACGACAAAGTATCAAATTTTCAGCCCCTTCTCTCAGTATACGTGAAAAATGTGGTGTCCATAATAGGCTTGGGGGGGGGCTGGCGGGGGCACAATATATAGGCTTTTTCAAGGTTAAGAAGGCAGAAAGGGGAAAAAATCGCTAATAATCAGTTAAAAGTAGCCAAAAGTAGGTATGAAATGGCTAAAAATAGGTATATAACGATGTATATAGCCGGAAAGCACGATTTTGAAGGTGAAAAACTATAAAAAGGTGCGAAAATTAGTGATTTAGAGTGAAAATTGGAGCAAAATTTTTCAAAAACCACTCCAGATAGATAGATAGCTGAGCGATTGGGGGGGGGGGGTCTTTGGGGGTAGAAGCCAAAAATTTTGCCTCGGGATAAATAGATAGCTGAGCGGCCTCCGGGATAGATAGATAGCTGGCCGATTTGGGGGGGCAGCCCCCCCCCCCCCTAGGAGACCCCTGCTTATGGGCAATTATTGGACTTGTCGACTTTAAGTAGCTGTTCATGACGGACATTTCACATTTCTTGCTACTTTTTCCCATAAAAGAAGGATGAAGAGGATGGACTTGTCGACTTCTTGCTCTAAACTAAGTGGACTTGTCGACTTCTTGCTGATTTTTTTGCATTTTTCACAAAAAATGTCAAAATTGGCACTATGCCATATGTAGGGTTCAAACGGGATCCCGATCCCGATCCCGAATCCCGTGAAATTCCGGGATTTAGCAGTCCCGATCCCGATCCCGATCCCGAAACCCCAATCCCGGTCCCGATCCCGAAATCCAAAAATATCAATCCCGATCCCGATCCCGAAAACTTTCAAATCCCGATCCCGATCCCGAGAATCTCCCAAGTGCGGGATCCCGATCCCGGAAAAAATAGTGGAAATTATAAAAAGTGAAAAAATGACATTTTTGCATGCAAAAATGTGAACACGAGCCTGTGCCGCTGTGCATTTTTACCCGCTGTGCATTTTTACCCGCTGTGCATTTTTCGCTGCCCGGTGTGCATTGTTGCCCGGTGTGCATGGCGGCCGCCCCTCCATGCACACCGGGCAGCGAAAAATGCACAGCGGGAAAAAATGCACAGCGGGTAAAAATGCACAGCGAGTCTGGCTCTTGTGAACACAAACCCCCAGCGTCCATTTTATGTCACTTTTCTGGCATCCAACAGTGTTTTGAGACCTTTATGAACAACTGTGAATGCCAGAACACTGACGAAAATCTCTATCCCTAGATCCCAATCCCAATCCCGAAAAAATGCCAATCCCGATCCCGATCCCGTGACCCCAATCCCGGCCAATCCCGATCCCGATCCCGAAATCTCAAAATACCAATCCCGATCCCGATCCCGAAACCCCAATCCCGATCCCGATCCCGAAATCTCAAAAAGTGAATCCCGATCCCGATCCCGAAAAGTCAATCCCGTTTGAACCCTAGCCATATGGGCATGTGAGATCAAAAAATTTATGGCATAATTATGAAAAATGTGCGGGAGTAGCCCCAGATGACGTTTCCGGGCCTAACGCAAAATTTTCAATTTTGGACTTGTCGACTTTTAGTTGTATTGTACGCCTCAATTGTAAATTGGAAATCGAAAAGTGGCCAGGGAATGGCCATGGATTGACGGCGCTTTTCAAACATTTCTAAAAAACGTTTTTTTTAAATCGCTTTAAAATGTTTGTTTTTTCAAAACGACATCCGTATTGTTTTGTACTTATTCACTGGTATTATTATTTGCAATTTTTTCTATACCACTTTTTCTGGTCAGATATTGAAGAATTTAACGCACCAGAAACTAGGCTAGTCAACCCATTTTTAAATCCGATTTTAAAAAAACTGTGGCTCTTTAAAAAAGAATCAATTTCCGACCTCCCCCTTCCTGGGTCTCTTGGGTGCAGAGGGCAAAGTGTCGTCATTGTCCGCGGTGTCATCATGGTCATCATCCTCGGCAAGCTCCCCGCACAGCACCGATGCACAGCTGCCTACCTGGTTTTTTAGAATTGGACTTTTTTAAGAATTTTTTTTAAATGGTCAGATTGTGTTTTTAGGGTTTTTTAGAATTGTCGCTCTTAATTTTCTTGTATATTCATCTAATTTTCTTGTAAATTCTTTTACGTTTCTGTGGGAATACACTAGCTACAAATCATAGTTAAAAAACACGCACCTGGAGCAAATTTGCACTGGTCGATGGCACGACGGAACCTGCGCATTTTTCTCAAATTTTATACTTAATTATTTGTATTGTTATTATCTGCGGACGATTTTTCGCATCGCAAAATCGTAATGTGCAATACTATATAACAACGAAAACCACAGATCTTCTCAGCTTTTAAGCAGAACTTTCTCCATGGAAGTACCACTGATCACACTTTACAACGAAATATAACCACACCCATCTGAATAGAAACGACCATTTTTATACAACACCAAATAGCAGACTGGATTTACTTCAAACCTTCCAAAATTCTATTAACCAAAATACGGTAACACTCATGTCACCAGGGGCCAGTTCCGCAAGTGGAAAAGTTAAGAGTTAAAACTTGAGATTTGAGTAAAATGACAAATGACAAGTTATGAGTAAAGTTAAGAGTTGAGTAAAACGACAAATCATTTTACTCAACTATTACTAAACTTTTACTCTTAACTTATCGTTTATCATTTTTCTCAACTCTTTACTCTTAACTTTTCCACTTGCGGAACCGGCACCAGGACACAAACATACGACCAAACGCCCAACTGTCAACTCGCAACAAACCAGTCAACTGGGCCGCGCTGCAGCCGGCAACTGGCTGCGAACTGAGCCCCGTCGCGGCGTTCGATTGAGACATTATTCTCCCTTGCACTCACAAAAGACACTGAAAACAGGTAAAGATGCAATGCCGATTGGAGCGATAAATTCGATTGGAGGGCGGCGCCTCGGACGGTGTTTATAGGAAAAATTAGTGACGACCGGGCATATTTACCGTATATCCTTGAATAAGACCCCCCCCTTGAATAACACCCCGCTGTTGGCCAGGTGAGGAAAAAATAACGCCCCTGAGGTCTTATTCAAGGATATACGGTATTTAAAGTTTCGTATTTCAGGAAAAAAGTTCATGTCGGTGAGAAAAGGCAGTGAAGCATACATACTATACGACATGGGTGTACACCGTAGTTGTTAAAACGTAATTACGTTTACTCGACAAATACGGATACTCGAGTACTGCGTAAATACGTTTACGTAACCCCCCCCCCCCCGAAAAAATACCGGTACTCTAATCACTTACTTGCGTATTTTTTGAAAGTACGCGAGTAGAGAAAACGTATTTCAAACGGGCTTTTTTAAAGGCTTAATCAAGGCTAAAGGAAAAAGGAGAAAAAAGCTAAAAATAGAGACAAAGTATCCAACATAGCATCAAAATGTTAAAAACACACGTGAATTTGATGGTGAAAAAGTTCAAAAAATTAGTTAATTTGAGCAAAAATTGTGGCAACATTTCTCAAAAACACCCACTTATACGTTTTCCAGCAACAAAAGTAATTTACTCACGTTTACCCATAAGTTAAGTAAAAAATAAATACTTTACGTTTTCTGTAGTCACCTGCGAGTAAAAAATAAATACTATTCGCTTACGTTTACATTCGAAAAAGTTCAGTACTTTTAACAACTCTGGTTTACACACATCATTTCAGTTTTCACATGCCATATTTCAGATAATTTGTGCTTTTGCTCGTGCGTTAGGCGCTGCACACGCTAGTTGACATCGGTTCCAGCGTCAACTCAGCGTCAACTGTGTTTTAGTTGACGCAAACTATTTCTTAGTAGACATTTTTGCTACTGCGCATGAGTTAACCTATAATTTCGGTAGTTAGAATATTTTTTAATGCAAAAATGTCAACTAACAAAATCTATTTACAGAAACGAGTTGACCCAGCTTTCTACAGCGCAGTTCGTGTGATTTCAATAGCGCTATGTTATGGAGCATAATTTTGTCGTTTTTATGAAGCTTTATTCTTGCTGATTGTGTTATCTATAGATGAATTAAAAATAAATTTGATGTGCCATATTCAAAAATTTTTTATTCATTACATGTGTTTTTTATGGTGAATATAGTAGTTGTTTCATGTATTATAAATGTTTGTGATTTTTTCTGTACCAACTATACGTTTGAATAAAATATATTGCAAGATTGAAAAATATTTCTTTTGAAAGTCAATTTTATTTTTCATCAAACGAAATGGCATGATATCACTTCGGAAATGGTAGCAACAGAAAGACGATCACGAGACAAACACAGCGGTATTTTTTTGGAAAGAATTTGGTCACAAAAACGAAAGATATGATTTTTTAACATTTTGACAAAACGACATTTTTAAAAAATAATGGAGACAACTGATGTATGTGAAACATATTTTCATGGATGCACGACATTTTTTTGATCACGTAACAATCAAAATTAGCGAAAACGGACGTAAATTCGATTTTTCACGATCAATTTTCCAATTTGAAAAAAAAATAGCTGAGTTGACGCAAAATTGTTCATGACATGTGTCAATTGCAACATTGCACACAGAAATTGACTATTTGACCTAAATTGTGGAAAGGTAATGTCAATTCAGCTATCTCTCCAGTTCAACCACGGCACTCTTCCTTCACCCTCCTTCATCCATTCGCGCACTTTTTCGCGCACTTTCCTTGCATCACGAATGGCTTCAGCGGCGACAGCTTCACGTTGGTCACAGCGCTCCATGTCGGTCAGGTGGTTCACTGCAGAGCGCCAATCCAGCTGCGGTAGTAGTTGACATTTTTATGAATTATTAGTGTCAACGATTGAAACAGTAGCTATACAAAAAAACATCTTACAGTGCGGTCGCGTAGGCTCGGGTGGTCGGGCACGCCCTGCAGTGGTTCCTTTTCGTTACCATCCTCGTCAAAAAAATCAGCAATTGTTGAGCCGCGGGAAACTTGCAACCAAGGGTGCACTCCCAGACCCTGTGAGAGGCATGTAAAATGTCAAATGTATCTCTTGCAGTCTACAAATTTTTTATATATTCCCCACAAAATGTCAACTTGGTATCCATTTTGCAGGGCATTTATCAAAACATTGTACACATTGCATGACATGTGACATTTTACACGCCTCTGTACACAGTCTGGGAGTGGCACCAGTTATGCAGCACGCACAGCGCCATCACCATGCGGGAAATGCGTTCGGGCTCCATGCAGATGCAGCCCAATAGAATTCTCCAGCGTCCCGCCAACATTCCGAAACAGCATTCCACCGTACGCCTGGCACGCGATAACCTGTGAATACTGAATTTATTTCAATGTATACCGTATTGCCTCAAATTTCACCCCCCTTGAATTAACCCCCCCCCCCAAATAAACCCCCCAAAATGGGCTGGGAAAATAGTAACCCCCCCCTCGAAATACCACCCCCCCCCCTCAACCTGGTGTTAAAGTGCCTGTTTGCAGGACTGTCTCTCTGAACCACGAAAGGCACCATGCACCATTTGGACTGTGGAAATGCCTGATCACCAATAAAGCAACTCGGTATGTAGTTGCTTGGATCAGTCGGATCAGTGCCAGGTAGAAGGCACTTTTGCGGCATAATCAATCTGCCATTTCTGTAAAAGTACAAATCATGTTAAGAAATGTCAACCAAAAAAACTGAAAAATGATAGCTTAGTATCCCTAAACTTACATCAGGTCCTGTCCGAAATCAGAAGTCAGCAAAACACCCGAATCAGATGATGAACCACTTGCACCGATATCGACATATTGAATTCTCAAATCAGCAGATGCACTTATGAAAAGGATAATGCTATGATACCCTTTGTAATTGAAATTGCGTATTCCAGTGCCTGTGTGGTAACAAAAAAACGATAATTAGCATTGTTAAAAACTGCTAAGTGAACATAGGAAAATTGTAGAAAGATTGTAAGTTGACAGTTATCATAAATATAACATGTCAATTATGCGTACGCAGCGTGCACCCGATGTCAACTCAATTGAAAAACGATCAGAAAAAAATTAATAAATATTTTTGCAAGAAAGATTGAGCAAAAAGTTCTTCTATGAAAGATGCGCAATATTTTTCTCTTATCTTATGTCAATTTATACAAATATTTGATCAAAATTGGATGAGTAAAGGTACTTTTAGAAAGTCGGGGACCGCTACGTCAACTGGTGATAATTCGCATGTTTTCGCACGAATTCGCAACATTTGGCACGTTTTTCTGTACTTGACATCGTGCGCACTACTACTTTTGTCAACTGAAGGAATTTTAGCGTGCGCAGTCGTGCGCAGCGTGCGCTTTTCGATCAGTTGACATTTATAGTACCCGCAATTGATTCTTTTGGCCCGTCACAATGTCAAGTGCAGTTGATATTGGAAAATAAGAATGTCAATTGAAATACCAAAAATAATACAGCTTCACTGCTGTCCACAGAAACTAAGTTGACATTTATGTATTACACAGTAATATTATTTCTGCATTGAATAATGGTATCTAAATATTGTTGCAGAAGTAAAATGTCAACTTAGAATCAATGAAAATCAGTGACATACATCAAAATAATTGCAGAAAAAAAGTAATAAAAGTTCACACTCACCTGGCGGGCGCCTGATCCTTATATGCTTTCCATCCAAAGCTCCAACAACATTTGGCATTTGCCACAGCCGCCAATAGTTCAATGCATAATTTTGCATTTGACCAATATCCTTTCCAATGGGGGGCATGTACTCTTTCAGCGCCTTCTTGATAGCATCCGACACTTCATCAATTACCACCCTCAAAGTGCTGCTGGAAATCTGAAATTATATAAATAATTAAAAAAGTATAATTAATGAAAATTAGACAATTAACAACTCATCAAACTGAAAATGAGATTTAATAAAATTAATATTTAGAAAAAAATGGGCTAATAACCTGAGCAGTTGCAGCACAATGTTCGATCTCTAAGCCATGGGCACACGTGAACAAATAATAGAACAGTCTCATTTGACTAGTCACAACGGCCCGGTGCCGATCCACATCGCGAGTGCGCATGTACGGTGCCCCAGTGTCTGGATCAGTGGCCATTAACTTCTCATGTAAACTTTCGAATTCACTGGGCCACAACTGAAAAATATTTTGAAAATGTCAACTGAATAAACATAAAATATTTACAAGTAGAATGACATGAAAATGAAACATAAATGTCAAGTAGAAATATGTGAATATATCTTTCAGTTTAACAAAAAAGTCAACTTGTCAGAATTCTATATTTTTAAAGTTACAAGTACAATGACATTAGTGAAAATACTGAAATGTCAACTACGTATACAGAAATTAAAAAGACAAAAGTACAAATGTCAACTGCAACTAACCCTGCACAAGTGGTAGAACCTCTTCGGATCATTATTTTTGGCAACCATCACGGCTTGCCAGTATCTGCCTCTAGATTGGATTCTGTCTTCAAAAAACGGGGCCATGTAAGTTTTCTTTTCTTTCTCATCATTTTCCTCTTCATCATCATCTGTCATGTCAAGGAACAGTTGGGCCAATGCCAAAACGTGAAGTGACAGCGCATGTCTTTCGTTCTCTGTGAGGACATCAACGTTTCCGAACGAGGCGATCAGTCCTTCTAGCTGAGCGAGCGTCTCGGCCACACGATCATCCATCGCGCCGGGTTTTTTTCACAATTTTCAGTAGATTTACAGTTGGAAAATTACGGTAGCAGAAAAATTCAATTCAAACGTGTAACAAAAAAAAGTGACCCGTATATGAAGTAAATTTGCGTTGTACAAAATGAAATAATATTGTTACAGATAACAGAATGTCAACTGGCAATGTGCCAATACTGATAAAAATAAAAATTACCGCAAAAATTCGTTAAGTTGACGGTTGGATTCGCGCAAATTCCGACTCACAATGGGCAAAAAGAAAGGCGACGAAGGGCCGAAGCCGCGCGGCAGGCCGACGAAGCCGAAACCACAGGCTAAAGTGGGGCCGAAAGTTAACGCCAGGTGCCACTCCCATTCCGTGTAAAGTTACCTGTAAAATGACAAATTTTAAAAGAGTCAAGTCTTGGCATAATGCCATGCAAAATGTCAACTGGACATTTTGCAGGGATCTTACAAGAATTTTGACTCTTTTGATATTCGTAATTTTACAGTTATCTTTACACGGAATGGGAGTGCTGCCCTAGATCTCCAGTGCTAAAAAATGGGAACGATAAGAAGGCAGGTGGAAAAGATGCCGCTGTTCCAGTGTCAACTGCGCCGGCTACAGACACAGCGGCTGGCGCATCTTCAACGGACAAGAAAACTGCTGTGGATGGACATCAGATTGCGCATAATGCTTTTGTGGATGTACTGTCACCGGTAAGTTGTTATTTTTTGAATTTTTTGACGAGTTGACACACACTAGTTGACATTGACACCCAATGTCAACTGGTTACGATCCTAATTCAAAACTTGCGTTTGAACGTCATTCGTCAGCTCATTCACACGCTTTGAATCGGGATTGCAATCAGTTGACATACGGGATAAATGTCAACTAGCATGTGTCAACTATGTTGTTGTTGTCTGTGGGGTCTTGTTGCCATTTTCACACATTGTTCAAGGGGACACTTATTTTTTTGATCATATCAGGACAAATTTTGGCACATTGATTGGTCCCACACACACTAAATAGTTCACACCAAATGTCAACTGGTTCTGATCCCAATTCAATCTAGCCAATCCTATTCATTAAATGTCGTTGATTGGCTCGTCAGCAAACTTTACATTTGGATGGGAACCACTTGACATTTTGTGTCCGTGTCGACGTCAACTAGCGTTTGTGGCTGTTATGTAATCTTTGCTCTTTGTGAACATATTGATTTCTTTATTGCAGGAAGTCGCAAAGTTGCAGAAGGAAGCTGCGGAAAGGAAAAAGAAAGCAGCGCTGGAGAGAAAAGAATTAGAGGAGGAAAAGAAAAGAATCGCAAAAGAGAGGGCGCAGCTAGAAAAAGAGCTGGCGCAGCTAGCAAAGGCAAAACAAGAGGCATCCGAACAGAGGGACAATCAGAGGAAAGAAAAGGCGCGAAAGAGAGCACAAGAGTCGCGGGACAGAAAAAAAGCAGAAAAGCACATTCAGGTTACTAAAATTGGTTACTGTTGAATGTCAACTGTGTAAATTGTTTGAAATTTACCTTTTGTTGTAGTTTATTCTGTTTGTAAATGTCAACTACAAATGCTGATTTTCACACCATTTTCAATATAGGGTGATGGTGCTGGTGCGATCAAACAACAGCCGGTACCTAAAGATTTTACCATACCGCGCAAAAAAACCGTAAAAAGTGTTAGTATTTGCCATCTTATATTATACATTAAAAATGTCAACTGCCGTTACATGACTACCTCACATTTCAGTCTCAGTGCGATATGTTTGCTGACAGTTCGATGCTGGCAGAACCGCGTACGAAAACAACTGAGAAAACAGTGGCCAGTTCGAGCGTTGTAGTGGTGAGTAGGGTTCAAACGGGATTGACTTTTCGGGATCGGGATTGGTTTTTTGAGATTTTGGGATCGGGATCGGGATTGGCCGGGATCGGGGTCACAGGATCGGGATCGCGATTTGCCTTTCTGGATGGGGATCTCGATAGGCATTTTCGGGATCGGGATCACGACCACAAAATACCAAAATTTATCGGTATTCGGGATCGGGATCCTGTTTGGACCCTACATACCCCCCCCACCCCCCCCCCCCAACCTACACCCACAAGACACACTAAAAAATTTGTCAGCTATCAATCCCTTAGCTATTTAACATCTATATGAACAGCCGCGGGGGGCCAAATGTACTCGACCCCTAAGTTGAATTGTTATGCATATTATGTGTGTCAATTGGTTTAATCTTTCGCAGGAAAAGTCGAACGCTGCGCCGGCCAAGGAAACTGCCAAGTCAAAGGCGCCGGTGAAGAAAACTGCCAAGGCAAAGGTACCGCCGAAGGAAACTGCCAAGGCAAAGGCTGATGCCAGCAAGAAGGTAATAAATTTAGAGTTGATATTTTTTAATAATTTTTTGCGTCAACAAGATATGTGTCACTTGCGCTTCACGCGCTATTCGACATTTGAATGTCAACTAAATCTGTAAAATAATATTTAATTACTGTATATACCCTGCATTCATTCGCCCCGCTAGAATAACCCTCAAAAACACTTGACATGTACATTTATGTATTAGCGTCAACTAAATTTTACTTATGTTACTTAATTACTTCTGCAGGAAGAAATGGTTCAAACGTTGCAGTCGGACAGAAATGTAACTGATGGCAGTGAAGTGCAGATGTGCGACAGTGGTGCTGAAGTGAGTTAGAATTTATAATATCTCGTTTTTGTCAACTACGTATTGATCTATGTACGCAGCACGCGCCGGAGCCCATCAAAGTGCCCTCGCCAGAGCCCGCCACACCGGAGCCCGCCGCGCCGGAGCCCGTCAAAGTGCCCGCGCCCGTCAAAATGCCCGCGCCGGAGCCCGCCGCGCCGGAGCCCGTCAAAGTGCCCGCGCCCGTCAAAGTGCCCGCGCCGGAGCCCGCCGCGCCGGAGCCCGTCAAAGTGCCCGCGCCTGTCAAAGTGCCCGCGCCGGAGCCCGCCGCGCCGGAGCCCGTCAAAGTGCCCGCGCCGGAGCCGAGAGATCCTGAGACTGACCCGCAGCTCGTCATCGTGATTGAAGACAGCCCAGTCAAGACAGATACCGCACAGGCGAAAGAAATACGGAAAAAAATTAGTTGGGAACTTTTGGGTATTATAAATGTCAATTAAGAAGTGTGTAAACATGTAAGTTCGGAAATTTTTGGTAATATAAATGTCAATTACGAAGTGTGTAAAAAATGTAAGTTGGTAACTTTTGGGTATTATAAATGTCAATTAAGAAGTGTGTAAACATGTAAGTTCGGAAATTATTGGTAATATAAATGTCAATTACGAAGTGTGTAAAAAATGTAAGTTGGTAACTTTTGGGTATTATAAATGTCAATTAATAGCTGCCTTTTTTCAGGTGGAAGTACAGCGGTTGACTGACAGTGGTTGGGTTCTACATTCAACGTCTGAACAAACTGTCGAAAGTCGACCGAAACACGTGCCCGATACTACCACATCTAATTCCTCACCTGCAGCATTTTCGGTCAGTTTGACTTAAATGAATACACCGAATAGTCAATTCATATAACAGTACAATGTTCAGGTGTGCAAAGAAAGAATGTAAGTTCCACTGTTCCGCTGATTTTTAGCAATAATTAATATTATTAACGTTTTGTTTTATGGTGTTTGTGTGAATTCCTTTAACCATCATGTAACTTTCCTGCTGTTAGATTTGGCACTGTAGATGTTTCATTTCAATGTGTGGTGAATGTATTTCTTTTCAATTGGTTCAAGAACACACACACTGATGTCAACTGCTTCATCATCAACTCAATTTTATTTACATTTCCATGATGGACACTTTTCATGTGCATTTGCGGCAAAGTCGACGGAGATTTTATATTGACATGTGCACTTGAAAATTGTCCTGTGAACCTAAATTGAACTCAAATTGAGTTCACACAGAAACAGTTGACATCAGTTCCTGCTGACTGTCTTTAATGTCAAATATATCGCAGGAGAAAACGACAGTTGACGCCAGTACGGCCGTGCCGAAGTCAACCAAATCAGATGAGCAAAAGTCGCCAAAAGTGAAGGTAGCTTTAACTCCTTTTTAGTTTCATTTTTACGTCATCTGACATTTTTCATCACAGTTTTTCAGTTGACTTTGTCAAGAATACATCATTTCATCTGAAATCACATTAGGGAAGTGGTGGTGGTGGTGGCAGTAGTAGTAGTAGGGCACCATGAGCAGTGTGTTTAGGGGTGCATGTCAGGACAGTTCAGCTGTAATAGGAGAATTTTTTACCAAAATTTATCCACACATGCTAGTTGACAGCAACACACAATGTCAACTGCTTCAGACTAGGGTTCAAACGGGATTGACTTTTCGGGATCGGGATTCACTTTTTGAGATTTCGGGATCGGGATCGGGATTGGGATTGGGGTTTCGGGATCGGGATCGGGATCTGGACTGCTAAATCCCGGTATTTCACGGGATCCGGGATCGGGATCGGGATCCCGTTTGAACCCTACTTCAGACACCGATTCAAAGCTAACTATCAAATGAATGACATTTAATTGTGATCTGAAGCAGTTGACATTTTGTGTTGCTGTCAACTAGTGTGTACATTGCTTACTTTTCCATGAAATCATTGATGTTGTGCCGCCTCAGCTGTTCAGGGGTTGCAAGAGTCTGCAACATGCGCTCCATGGCCATCGCCCTCCTTTCTAAGTTGCGGTTGTGTGCGACCAGAACTTCACTAGCACAAGCTGCCATGTGCACTGCTGATTCAAGCTGATGCAGTGCATTTTTTGCACCCATCATTTTTGTGTTCGCGGTGTGCATCATATGCTTAGCAGTCCTGCCAAAATGTAGCAACTCCTCTGCCTACGTTTAAATATGAATGACATTGTCAGTGTACCTGTAGATTCAACTCGTCTTACGTTTACCGTAAATGCTCGAATAATTACCCAGGGTAGTTATTTTTTCGTCATTCTTTTTCAGTGAGTTATAGGAGGATTTATAGTAGTTAAACTTTAAACAGGCTAGTTGACATCAACACGATCACAGATCAAAGCTTGCTGACAACTGAATTTTGATCTGTTGAGTTTTGACTTTTGATGTTGATGTCAATGTCAACTAGCATGTGTGGTGCATTTACCGCATGAAATGGAGTCATGGATGTCATTGACTCCTCGTTAGTGCTCTGCTGATCCACACTCATTGGTGATGCAGCAGATGCGGTACTCATTTGTGTTGATGGCACACGCGTGCTAGACATTCCATGTGCAGTAGAAGACGCACGGGCGGTAGATGGCACATGGCAGGGGTATGAAAATGGGGTTGGGGTGTGCCCCACCAAACCGCCCAGCTATCTACCTATCTGTCTATCTATCAATCTATTTTCACCTACTTTCATATAGTATATTTTTCAGCTATCTATCCCTCTGGAAGCTATTTGCTATCTATCCAACCCCCCTTGAGGGTCGAAATCTAGAATACCCCTGGCACACGGGCAGTAGACGGCACACGGGCAGTAGACGGCACACGCGCAGATGATGCCAATAGCCCCATATCCATGGCACTCAGACTTTGCCCTAAGTACCCTTGTGTAGGCTGCGCTGACATATGACTCTGTGCCCTTCTGAACGGATTGTGGTGGCGTGACATCATCGGTTTTTGGATAGTCAGTGGATGGTTTTTTGGGTAACCTTCTGTCCTACATGCCCCTCTGTGATGCTTTCATAGCACAAATTGGGAAGTTTCTCAATGCTGTTTTACAACAATGTCTATTTTTACAGGCATCGCCCCGTTCCGTGGATGTTGAAGATAAGAACAAAGAAAAGGTTAATTGACATTTTAGTGTTATTTTAGTGTCAACGTTATACGCAATATATTTACGTTATCAGATCGCGAAAGAGGTGGAGGAAATGGAGAAAAAGTGGACAGAAAGGGCGCGCCAACATATCCTAGCGGAATGGGATGATAAAGAGCAGGAGGATGAACCGCAGTGCTCAACTGGTGCACCGGTCAGTTGACATTTATCTGTTATGATTTTTTTCAATTACGTACATATCACAAAAGTTTCAATTTTTGTATTTTACAACTTACAGTTAACGAAACCGGCGGGCATGGCGCACAGGGAGTGGTTGAAGTTGAAAGCCAAGGACGAAATGGAGAGACGGTTCAGCAGCTGGGACCCTGTCGTTGATGATGGGGTAAGAATCTCAAAATGTTCGAATTGACTTTTATTTTCTACAACAGTGACTACTCAGACGCAGATATCTGTGATGACCGGACAAAAAAGAAAATCGCGCAAACAGCAGCCCATTATTGAGGACGTTCAGGTCGTGCTCACTGATGATTCGGATGACTTCATTCCGCCTCCGAGCAAGCGCGTCAAAGCTCCTACGTCGAACGTCAACAGCGACGATGAGGAAATTGTCAGTTTATGAGGATTTTTCACTTGACATTTTCTTCATCCTTATAAACCTAATTAATTTTCAGCGCAAATTGGCTGGCAAGGCTGCTGCCAGTGCAAAAATCGCCGGTGGTAAAAAGCGCACAAGGAAGAACACGTCCTCCTGTGATTCGGATGTGGCTTACCAATCGCCTACAAACGCCGAGTCGGATGGCAGTCTCAGTGTAAGTTGACGCTAGGGTTCAAAAAGGATTCCTATCCCGTATCCCGTTAAATTCCGGGATTTAGCAGTCCCGATCCCGAAAACCCATTACCGATCCCTATCCTGAAATCTCAAAAAGTTAATTCCGATCCCGAAAAGTCAATCACTAGTTGACACTACTACATTAGTGCTAACGTCAAGTAAAATTTATACCACATTTTTGCAGGATGTTAATGTGACACCCACGGACACGGACAAGCGGTCGCTGGCTATTGCCAAGAAAGGGCTATCGAAAAAGTCAAAGAGAACCAAACAGCCCAAAACGGAGGAAGCTTTCGAGTCAACAAAGTACAAGAGGGATCTGAAGGGTGTTAGGTCCAGGTGACACTCCCAGACCATGTAAAGTGCCCTGTAAAATGTCCAATGTCATGCAAACTGTCAAATGTCATTGAAAATGCCATGTAAAATGGCTTACACATTTGCCATTTTGCATTATGACTTTGGACAGTTTGCATGACATTGGACATTTTACAGGGCACTTTACATGGTCTGGTAGTGCCCGCAGGGCTGGTATTGGTGGCAGAAAAGTTAAGCACGTGCTCCCGGAAGAGGAAGATCAGTTTTGGAAGAGTTTTTTCCACGAATTTGTGAAACATCGGCTGTGAGTTGAAACATTCATTTTAGTTGACATTTGTGCTCTCAATGTAATGTCAATTTGTTCATGCAGATGCTGGAGTACAGCAGACATTGAGCTGAACAAGCTGGCAACTGGGTCAACTGTGAATGTTAGTATTTTTATCATGTATTTTTTCACATTTCAAATTTCATTTTATCCGTGGAAATTGGGATGTCAACTGAGCCGATTGTTTTTCATATATATTTTGAGTTTTTGGCTGCCACATGTGCAATTGAAAATTGTCCTGCACCCAAAATGTAACTAAAATCGAGTTGACGCTGAAACAGTTGACATTGTGTGTGTTGACATTATTACGTTCTCAAAAATTTCTTTTATATTTACAGCGATCGAACAAATCTGCAACTGATTCGGCGTGGGAAGAGTTCGCGCGATCGAAATGTTTCGAGCCGCCGTACGTTGGATACAAGGACAACATCATGTTCAGGGAAGTGCCGCAAGCGAATGAGCCGATTACTGCGCTGAATTCACATTTCCGCGTACAAGTGCTGCAAACTATGTGGAAGAGTAGAGTGCGGCACTACAAGGTTTAAAATGGGTGCTAGATTTTGTAGATTTCTTTTAAAATATCGGTCCAGATAGGTATATAGCTGGCCGCTTTATTTTGCGGGTTGGGTTTAGGGGATATTATCAATAAATTTTGCCTCTGGGATAGATAGAGAGATAGATAGATAGATAGATAGATAGCTCGGCGGTTTTGTGGGGGGGGGAACCGCCACCAACCACCCCTTTCTGACTTTTCGTTGAAAACTAATTTTTCTGTACTTAATTTAATTGACATTTTCATTACCCAAAAATTACTAAATGTGTTTCACTACATACATCTCAGGACGTGCTCCGCCTCTGTCGAAAGAAAGAGGGACTCTTCAGCGGCGTCGATAAAAACGACCTCGGCATGCTCTACTTCGAGAAAATGTGTAAAATGGGGTACGACAAAATCGCTGACATGAAGTGGTACGCTACCGAGGCGGGTCAGTTGAATTTAATGTGATTGCAACAATGTCAATTCAAATTTTATGATTTACACTACTTTCAGTTGCCGATGAAATGGCGGTTCGGTTCCGCAGCCAGGGCAAAGATGACAAAGATGTTACGCAAAAGTTGACGAAAGTTGGTTTCTAATATTTTCTAATCATTCATGCACTTCTTCTAAGATGATTCAAAATAAATTTATAAATGTCAACTGAAATTCACTTATCAGATCCGCCGCCGCGACGTCTCCATTGTTACGCAGCAAATGGAATTAGAGAAGAAGAAGAAACGCACAAAGACAGAATTGACGGAACACATCAAAGTACACATGGGTTTTGGGGACGAACAGGCAGATGAATTGGCTGAGAAGGTGGTGGCACAGGGGAATATTGCCATGGAGAAGTTCAAGACTTCAGATAGCCGATGTTTGTCAGAAAAGTCTATTGACATTTTTAAAAAATCAAATTACTTATTCAATTTCATTTGCAGACACGCACTACAAAAAAGTCATCTCGGACTTCAACCGAAACCAAGCGACAAGCACAATCCTGGACGTGGTGCAGAGCATCGGCAAACTGATTACGAAAAAAAACATGACACCGAAAAAGGACATCGATCAGGTGACAGTCCCAGACCGTGTTAAATAACGTGTAAAATGTCAAATGAAATGAAAAGTGTCAAAATTCATGTAAAATACTGTGCTAATGTGCAGCACATTTTGCATGGCTTTTGACACTTTGCATGATATTTGACATATTACACCCCATTTTACACGGTCTTGGAGGGCCCACAGAACAAAGTGGGCGCCACGCAGACGCCTCAAAAGTGGAGGCAAGTTGAGACGCACCCAATCTGCACGCACCAGCGCCGCATGACCACACCCAGAATGCATGGCATTTTCCTGCAGTACAAAAGTCAACTGAACAGTATGAACACTGCACAGATGCGCCAATTTTGTGACAAAATGGAGGATTTATTGGACGATGTGCAAACTGCGGTAAACACACTTTTATTGCACGTATAAGTAGACATTACTAAAAAATTTTCTGGTCAACTACACAGACAACCGCGGGTTCAACAGATGGCATCGACAACTTGCCTTGCCTGTGCTCCTTCATCGACAGCCCACGTTTCCATGGGATACTGCAGGTGACACTCCCAGACCGTGTAAAATTCCGTGTAAGAAGTGTAATGTCATGCAAAGTGTCAAAAATCGTGTAAAATGCCCTGTAAAAGCTACATTACTGATAATTTTACATGAATTTTGCATCTTTGCATGACATATGACATTTTACGCAGCATTTTACAGGGTCTGGGAGTGCCCCCAGGACATCATGCCCAGGATTAATGCCCTGTCCACGAAGAAAATGCGCGAAATTTGCAATAAACTGGAAGAGGATCTCGAAAAAGTGAGATGAAAAGAGTTGACTTTTTCTCCATCATAATGTGTCAATTATGTTTAAATCACTACAGATTGTGGTGGTGGGCGATGACCTGCCGCTCAACAACGTGAGCGGCACAAACACGAAAAGTCGCCCGGCACCATTGCCGAACATCGACATGCTGCAGGCATGTGACACGGATCAGGTGACCCCGGTTGAAGTGAGTTGACAATAACATGATCTTAAGTTTACTAACTACTAACAGAAATATTCATTTCTCATTAAATACATCAGAGATTCATGCCCTCGGCTGCAGCCGCGCTGCTGCGTCAGGAGTGCGTGGATGACAGTCTGGGGAATTTATTGAGTGAAATTGACCCGGTATAACTTTTTATTGTATATTATATGCACTTGATTCAAAAAATTCGTGTTAAGGAAATGTCAACTAAATCTCACATATTTTTACATAATTTACACTTCACATAAATGTAATTGATCACGGAAAAATTTACTCTTTAAGTGTTCAGTTAGTTGACACGAATGAAACTGAAATAATGCGTCTGTGCTGCCATCAATACTTTTAGTGTTTATTTGACAATAATTATGAGAAACAATGTCAACTTTTTCAGCTCGTTCTCAATGCCGGAATTAAACAGACGCAACACGCACAGGACAATATGGTGCCGCAGTCATACACAGGAGGAACGGTTCAGGGCGTTGTTATGGTTAGGTTTCTTTTTAGAGATGATTTTACGAACGGCAGTTGACATCATCAATTTTTCTGAATGTCAACAACATCTCAGAATGAATATGACGGCGACGGCAACCTGAAAATCGGCGCACTGCAGAACAACCAGCAAACGTCGGTGCAACCGTTTTTCGGCCAGCAGCAGGTGCATGAAGTTGTCGTCGGTTCAGATGCGGTGAGTATGACATAAATGCTAATTGACTTTTGCGCTTTCAAAATTTTGTCAAACCATTTTCGGGCCAATATGCAGAATTCAGTCGATAATTCCGAGGGCACCGCAGCCGAGAGTGCTGAATCACATGACTTGAGCAGCACATGGGAATATCGCGCCATTGCAAATGAGGTTGCTTTTTCAAATGTTGCAATTTTTAAAGTTTCAATATTTATGTCTGAAAGTATGTCAAGTCATGAAAAAATAAATCGATAAAGTATTCGCAATTGACATGTTCTGTTTTTATAAATGTGCACTGAAATACTTAAATAAATACGGGTAATTAGTTGAATTTTGTTGACTACAATTATGTCAATTCACGTGAAAATGCAGCAACCCGTCGGTGGCGAAGGCGCAGCTACTGTGACATCGGCGGCGGCGACGGCGGCTTCAAAAGCCCACCAAGGAATGGTTAGAGGGGACTATTTCAACTTTTTCCACTTTTGAATGGCATTTTGAATTCCATTTGCATGTACTTTTTACTAAGTGTCATTTTTTCAGAAAATGCATAGATAACCGACAGAAAAATGTCAACCATACAGACAAATTGATTAGTAGTGGGGGACTTTACATTTTGAAGAAATGTACTAAAAACCCTTTGATTTCAAGGAAATATTTGCAATTGACATTTTCCGTTTCTATAAATGTGTGCTGAACCACATAAATGCAGGTACTATTTCATGAGTTGAATTTTTTCGACTAAAATTATGTCAATTCAGGAAAACGTGAACGAGCCCGTTGGTGTCCAAGGCGCACCGGCTGTCACATCACCTAATAAAGAAGTGGTAGCGTGTTCAAAGGATGCCCACGAAATGGTTAGATGGGAACATTTGAATTTTTCAAATTCAATTTCATTGCCGTCACTTTTACATCTCTTTTATGTATCTATCAATTACACTGAACATTTTCATAAAGTCTAAATCTCTTCTGAAAAAATGAATAAAATAAGGACTATCATATAACTTGACATTTTTGCAATAAATATATCCTAATACATATATTCACTTTCAGGACGCGTGAACAATTTTTTCCGGCTGACCGAGAGAGAACAGCTTTTGGTATTGAATTTTGAAAGTGAATAAATTTTGAAAAAGTTTGTTGATCGTTATTAGGCATTTTCGCAGTAGCCGAACATGCTATTTGACATCGACAGAGGCAAGAAATGTCAACTTCATTTTAACTTAGTTTTTTAAAAATCTTTCATTGTTTGATCAACAAATTCAACAAGCTTTGAATCTGTATCGTAACCATTTGACATTTCCTGTCTGTGTCGATGTCAAATAGCATGTACGGTTACAAAACGTTCAAAGTCAATTTTTTTCATTACATGTATCTTGTCAAAAAAACAGTCTCATCTTTTCCGGTTTTTTTACAAAAGTTTTCAAGTGTGTTACGTTTTTTCTGTTCGTTTGTTTGTTTGTTTCCGCACTGCTGTCTGTCTGTGTGTGTCTGCAGCAAAGTTTTACCTCGGAAAGAGTGATTGGAAAGTGAAAAAGTTGGTAATATGTTTTTATTTCTGTTGACTTTTTTAGTCTTAGAGAATACTTTCTGGTAGATACCGTAGTATATTTTCCTGTGTTTTGTCATCGCAGTTTGCAATATCATACTTTTTGACCTCTCCTGTATTTTTTGCAATTTCAGAATCTTGTCAAAATACAATCAAATCTCATGTTTTTCCGTTTTTGAAGACATTTTCAAATTTTTTCGCTGTCATCGAACAGTACACCAACTTTTACATGTATTTCATTTTGCAACCAAAAATGTTTTTTTACTTGTTATAAGTGCCTAAAATAAGTAGTGTCTTAGCTTACCGTTTTACATCTGTTAAACAACTTCTGATTATGTCATTTTTCATTTATATGACCTGCAAAATATCTGAATTGAGTGAACAATAAAGTAATGTAAAAGATATCTGAACAAAATTATATTTATTCAACATCACAGTATCACATAATATAAAATCAATTAAAAACACATGTATCACAATTAAAAATACATACAATTTACATATCACACCTTCAAAATACATCGTTAAACAAAGAGAAAATGAATTAAAATTTTCAATCACACACTTTTGTCAATTATTTGAAAACTCCCTTGGCATTTTTGCGCACGCGTTCGCAAATTTTTCTATAAGTGCGCAAAAAACCGCACGCGTGCACTTTTTCGTGTACGCGTGCGCATGAAAGAGCACGCGTGCGCATCAGTTGACTACAAAACCTCCTCAAGAAATGTCAACTGTCCAATTTTTTCAGTTGACACAAAAAAACTGCGCACGATTTCAACTAAATAGTTTCCGGGGTCAACTAAATAAAAAACAGTTGACGCTGAGTTGACTCAATCGACTTCTAAAAAGTAGCGTCAACCACCGTGTGGAGCGCCTTACAGGCATCAGACAAAATTTCCGTTGTCGCAACTGGTAATTTTTCACTGCAATCACTAACTTTCCTTGTAAACACCGCCTTACGTATAAAAAAACTCGGATGAAATTACGCCGTACATTTTTCCGGAGGAAACACTCCATCATGACGTGATCACTTTCGTCGCCATCATCATCTCTCGCCATCACGTCGTCTTCATGACGGCATCACATCGTCTTCATGACGTCATCACTTCGTCATCACGCCTTCCATAAGTTCTCGGCTGGCCGTCTGCCAGCCCAAGACATAACTCCTATCTGTTTGTAGAGTATCGTGTCTGCCGAGTGAACTCATTGAATTTGGGCCCATGATATTGGGGCTTGGCGAGACAAAGGCGCCAGAAAACTGGTTATGCACGGGGTTAAAGCGAATTCGAATAGAAAGGACAGTTCCCCGGTTCGCGCACTAGTTGACAGCAGAGTTGTTAAAATACCGGTATTTTTGGAAAGCGTAAGCGTAAGCGTAAATACACTTTCCAAATTTTGAGTATGGATACTGAAAGCGTAAGGTATTTTTGAAATACCTAGGAAAGCGTAAATAAAAGCGTAAGCGTAAAAATGTTTTAGAGGCTTTTTTCTCAGTGAAATCTTTCCAAATCAAGGTCTCGGTGACATTTTTCGGATGTCCATTTAGCATAGTCTGCCCTCATATTTTGTTTGGTTATTTATCGGCAGCAACATTTAAGTCATCCTTATCTTCTAACGTGGAGTAAATGCTGGCAAGGGCGATAAAATCGTCGTCGGTATCCATTTTCAGCAACAACGTTTTCTCACCTGAAGCCACAATTTTGCTCGATGGCACAGTACCTATTAAAAAGACATTAATATTGTGACTGCGACACAATTTGTACATGTGTCACTATTTCCAGTGCATTACTGCACCCACGCAGTCATTTTTTGGTACGCAGCCTCGTTCACTCTCTTTTTTCTGTTTTTACGCTTTTTCAAAACTAAACTGTGTGCAAAGCTTTTTTACGCTTTTAATACCCGGGTAATTTGGTCGGGAAAGCGTAAAAAAGCGTACGGGTATTTTATGAAAGCGTAAGCGTAAGCGTAAGTATAAATACCCATTTACCCGGGTATTTCGGGTAAGCGTAAATACGCTTTTGCAACTCTGGTTGACAGCCAAAATTTCCAAAGCTGATAAAGATGATTACCGTATTACCTCGAAATACCCCCATGGGGGTTTATTTTTTCGCCAGCAAAATTTGAGGGGGGGGGGTTAATTCGAGGGGGGGTTATTCGAGGGTTTTTTCATTATTTCGTCAGAAATTTTCGTAAGGATCGTAGTAAATAGTAGGCATTTACATACCCAAAACAGGTAATAAATGTGTCCAAACAGGATATATTTGGACATAAAAACGTAAACAGCTACACAAACTAGTCTATGTGTAGCTGCAATGCAAATTAAAAGTAATATACATCAGGTACATTGCATACATGACATATTTATTCTGTACATGACGTACATTATTCCGAAGGGGGGGGGGGGTATTTCGAGGGGGGTATTATTTCCCCAGCCCATTTTGAGGGGGGGGGGGGGTTAATTCGAGGGGGGGCTAATTCAAGGGGGGATAATTCGAGGTAATACGGTAGTTTGGAAAATTGCCATTGTTTACAGGTGTGCGTGGAGCCTCACTGAGCCGCCAGCTATTTTCAGATCGGCGCCACAGCCGGAATGTCAACTGGTCAATTTACATTTACGTTGACGGGTCGCCGGACAATTTTCAGGGGCGCAGGCGCCAATGTAGATCAGGAATTAATTGCTGTGTGTATCTGAACATGGTTCTGCGATCCACCAAACAAAACTCAAATGGAAAAAAGTCAACCCAGCAGGGGGCATTCCGAGACCCTGTAAAGTGTGAAGAAAAGTGTCAAATGTCATGTAAAATGACAATCAAAAAACAAAGATTTTATTAGTGAAGTTTTCATGACAATTGACACTTTACATTTGCCATGACATGTGACCAGGGGACTCCAAGATTTTGGCCCTCGCGGGGGCTGGATGGGTAGCAAATCGCTCCTCCGGAGGGATACATAGCTGAAAATTTTTCTGGGGGGGGGCTGGCGGGGGCACAATATATAGGCTTTTTCAAGGTTAAGGAGGAAGAAAGGGGAAAAATCGCTAATAATCAGTTAAAAGTAGCCAAAAGTAGCTTTAACATGGCTAAAAATAGGTAACCATGTATATAGCCGGAAAGCACGATTTTGAAGGTGAAAAACTATAAAAAGGTGCGAAAATTATTGATTTTGAGCGAAAATAGGGGCAAAATTTCTCAAAAACCACTTCAGATAAATAGATAGCTGAGCGATTTGGGGGGGGGGGGTAATAGCCAATATTTTTGCCTCGGGATAGATAGATAGCTGGCAGATTTGGGGGGGGGCAGCCCCCCCCCCTAGGAGACCCCTGCATGTGACACTTTGCATGAGATTTGACACATCACTTCACACTTTACAAGTGTCTGAGATTGGCACCACTTGACACCCGATGGCATCGTCAACTTGTGTGTGGGTCATTTATTTAACGGGCGTAATTTCGGACACTGGACATCTGAAGTCTATTTTCAACAAATTTGAGTCACCAGAATGAATAATTTTTTTAGGTTTGTCAACTGTAGTTGACGGACTTCTGGTTCCGGCAAACTCAAATGAGTCCAAAGCTTATTCATCAGTTAACGAAATTTCGGCTGTCAACCGCAAACATCTAAATGTGGCGAATAATGAACATTATCACAACGGTAAATCAGAAAAATGGCGAAAACCAAATGGTTCGTAAAATAATCTTCCAGTTTTTTTTTTGTTATGAAAAACCAAAGTGGTACAATTCAAAATTCGGCATGTATTGACATTCATTTTTTCAATGAAAATTCCGTTCAATTGCATTTTCAATCAATCACCTGACTGGATCAAAATCTGTGTCTATAAAATTTGAACGACTAAATAATAAATGAGTAAACATCAAACAACTACAATTCGTAATCAATTTTGAAGACTCGAAAACGATTTAGGGTTGGGACGATATAGATAATAGAATATAGACTTTTTTATTGATATCGATGTCGAAATTTGAAAAAAGCGAATATCGATAACTTTCTCACATAGAAAATCGGATATTGACCATTTATCCGCTTATCGAATATCGAATTTCACAAAAAGTATCGAATATCGATATGAAAACGTCATATCGTCCCAGCCCTAAAAACGCTTGTTTAAATGCCCATTTCCGATTCAATTTATCGGGCATGTCTATAAATTTTATTGGGCCAATCAAATTTCGTTCCTAATAATGTATCATCGTAGGAAACAAATACACAAACCTATAAATTTATACATTTCAGTACCTAAATATTTATGTGGGGAAAACGGTATCCATACGCTCGAATGATAAAATAAATCTTAAGTTGACGCACTTGCGGAAATTCTTCGATTTTCGTGGCCGATTTCGAGAGTAAATACGGTAACCCACAAAAAAGCGATGTTTTTTAATGAGCGCCCCCCTTATTATCTGACATAGTACGGAGGTATTGAATTCTGAGGGAAACCCTTTTTCAACACATTCAAATCAATAAATAACACCCCCGCGGACTTATTCAAAACCCCATGGCACCGAAAAACATCCCCACAAAAACATGAATGGACCTACACACACCAGTTGACAAGGACACCAAATGTCAACTGGTCCCCATCCCAATTCAAAGCTTGCTGACGAGCCAACGAACGACGTTCAAATGCAAAAGTGTTGAATCACGTTGCAAATGAAGCTGCAGTGTTGAAATAAATATTGCGGATGTGCAATGTACAAAGCGGGCACGATCTTTGTGTACATAATAATGCGTAGTGTTACTCGTCAGCAAGCTCTGAATTGGGACGGGAACCAGTTGACATTTGTTGTCCACGTCAACTTATATGTGTAGGGCCAACAAAAATAAAAATCTACAATTCATCCAAATAAGGTGCGTGGCGCAGGTTTCCCAGCGAAGCGATGCTCAATTTTCCGAACGCTTTTTTCGCAACTTTGTGCACATCCGCGGCGGTGACAGCCAGAAGCATTTTGGCACAGTCGTTTGAATTGACCACGCTTCCATTTGCGAGCGACTGCGATGATTTTAGAGGTATTTTTAATTTTTTTATGGACAATTTTGTAGAAATATCGAGTTTCTATATAAAAAAATGGGTGCAGTTGGGACCCGACAGGGGTTACCTCATTGGAGACTAGGGTTCAAACGGGACCAGTTTTTCGGACCGGGACCGGGACCAGAAAGTTTCTTATGTCGGGACCGGGACCGCGGTCTTGTTTGAACCCTATTGGAGACCCCCCGGTATATGGTGAAAAAAATAATCTTACGGAAAACGTGAAATGAAATGGTAAAATCTTCAGCTGCCGGAAAACGGAAAAAAAGACGGGTAAATATAGTTGCACGGAAACGGGATGTTAAAATTTTCAGCTGCCAAAAAACGGAAAAATAACCAAAAACCTCCGTCAGAAAACGGTAAGTCGACCCCCTTCACCTGCGCGGTGGCGTCGTCCAACACATTGCCGTCCTTCTCGGAGCCCATCAGCAAGCGGCCCACTGCTACACGTCTGCGAGCGGCCACAATTTTTGGATACACTCGCAACACAGTGCAGGTGTAGGGTTCAAACGGGATCCCGATCCCGGATCCCGTGAAATTCCAGGATTTAGCAGTCCCGATCCCGATCCCGAAACCCCAATCCCGATCCCGAAATCCTAAAATACCAATCCCGATCCCGATCCCGAAAACTTTCAAATCCCGATCCCGATCCCGAGAATCTCCCAAGTCCGGGATCCCGATCCCGGAAAAAAAAGTGGAAATTATAAATAGTGAAAAAATGACATTTTTGCGTGCAAAAATGTGAACGCAAACCCCCAGCGTCCATTTTATGTCACTTTTCTGGCATCCAACAGTGTTTTGAGACCTTTATGAACAACTGTGAATGCCAGAACAGTGACTAAAATCTCTATCCCTAGACCCCAATCCCGATCCCGAAAAAATGCCAATCCCGATCCCGATCCCGTGACCCCAATCCCGGCCAATCCCGATCCCGAAATCTCAAAATACCAATGCTGATCCCGATCCCGAAACCCCAATCCCGACCCCGATCCCGAAATCTCAAAAAGTGAATCCCGATCCCGATCCCGAAAAGTCAATCCCGTTTGAACCCTATGCAGGTGGGTTGTTGATGATTTTGGTAGTGAAAATAGGAGAAATAAGAGAACAGATAAGAACACCATGTACCAGGATTCAACATATCAGATCTGGTGCCGGTTCCGCAAGTGGAAAAGTTAAGAGTTAAAAGTTAAGAGTTGAGTAAAATCATTTGTCGTTTTACTCAACTCTTAAATCTTAACTTTACTCATAACTTGTCATTTGTCATTTTACTCAACTCTTAAATTTTAACTCTTAACTTTTCCACTTGCGGAACTGGCCCCAGACGATACCAAGATTCCTCCCATTATATACATTTAGACTTTCAAAACAAAGCAGCAGTTATTTGATTAACCAAATCGATCGCAACAAAAAAATCAAAGTGAAGTGGAATTGGCCTTTTTTATCCGCTTATTCTATAGTTGACGATTACATGGGGTGCCACTCCCAGACCCAGTCCCAGTAAAATGTCAAATGACATGCAAAGCGTCCATTTTACCGAGTTGCCATTTTGCAGGGCATTTTCCATGACGTTTGACACTTAACATGACATTTTACATTTTACAGGGCTTTTTACAGGGTGTGGGAGTGTCCCCGGGTCGATTGGTTTTAGATTTCAAATTTTAGTTCACCGGTCGCCGAACCATTGCAAATGCACATATCAATCAGGGACGTAGCCAGGATTTTTGAGCGGGGGGGGGCGGATTGTATACGGAGCCCGGCGAACGGGGGGGCGGCGCCCCCTCCCCTAAAATTTGCTCCTTGTGGTAAAGGGATGGAGCCTTGGCGCCAGCGCCATTCGTAGGCGCCATTGGCGTTGGCGTCACATAATGCTGTACGTGTATGCATTTTACATACATTTACAGCGACCGGGACACAATTTGAGTGATTTTTTTTGTCGTAAACCATCTGTATCAATAAAGTGTACCGTGTGGTGCCGAAATGCGCGATTGCAAATTTTTTTCGGTCTGTTGCCAAAAACGTTTGATGAAAGCGCCATTTCTGGCATTTTTTTCTGTCCGACACGGGAAGGGGGGCTGCCGCCCCCCCCCCCTGGCTACGTCCTTGATACCAATATAAACTCCTTTTCGACATTGCCGCGTGTGCACTTGAAAATTATCCTCCCATCCGTCAACTAAAATCAAAATTCCCATAGAAAACCAGTTGACACCTAATTTTCAGTTGACATCCGCAAACTCACTTGGCAACATCCAACTCTTCCTTATTCGGGCCCTCCTTAGCGATCCTTTCAAAATGCCCATGCGCCTCTTTCACAACGGTGCCTATATGCTCCTTATGGGATGCTATGAACATGCCCACTAGTCCCTGGTCGCAGTGAACTTCCTGCAGACCCGTTAGCGCGAATGGAGCGTCTTTGATCGATTTGGAGATTGCCTGTGGAGAAATGGGGGTGCATTTGCAGGGGTCTCCAAGGGGGGGCTGAGGGGGGCGCAGGGATTTATTTATCTATCCCGAGGCAAATTTTTGGCTACTATCCTCTGACCCCCCCCCCCCAAAAAAAAAGATTTGAAAGATTTTTTTTGCCAATTTGTTCCAAACTTGTTTATTTTTGCTATTAAAATCGCGATTTTGTGGTTATATGCCTATTTTTAGCGCTAGTTACCCCTTTCTGCATTCTACACCATGAAAAATCCTAAATATTCTGCACCCGCGACCCCCCCCCCCCAATTCAGCTATCTATCGCTCCTGAGAAGCGATATCCAACCCCAGAGGGTGAAATCCTGGAGACCCCTGTGTATTTCCATGTGTAACTGTGAATTTGGAAGATTAGAACTGGGCCCACCCACAGACCCTGTAAAAAGCCCTGTAAAATGTCAAATGTAATGCAAAGTGTCAAAGTCATGGAAAATGCCCTGCGAAATGGCAACTCAGGTATTAAAGTTTGGTGCAAATTTATCATATTTAAAATGCTGTTGACAAGGAAACACAGCTTTCGACAATTCCGCAAGTGGAAAGTAACAAAAAGCAACTTTGAAGCATTCTCTATTATCTTCCGACGTTTTTACCAGCCACCAGGGTCAGCTGAACCCGCGCACACAATGTTTCACAATTCTTTTTTATCGCACCATTTTCATTCTCACGTCAATCCATTAATTTACCACGGTCAACACATCATTTCCGTAGTGAGAGAATTGATGGTCTTTAGAAGAATTATTTGTCAGCTAGCACTTAACCCGTGCTCGCTAATTTTGTGAAAATGGCGCCACACACGCTGAATGTCAACTGACCTCGTGTCAACTAAATTTTGGCAAATTATGTGCTTTCAACTTTCCTATCTGATAGAGCATTAAGCATAGAGTTAATTTTACACAATGACACTTAATTTTCATTGATTCTGTTAAGTGTGCTGCTTTTAAAATTCTTTTCGTGTTATTTAGTTGACACAAAATTGCGATGTCAACTAGCGTGCGGGCCCATTGGTGTGATCCTTAGTTCCCCTTACGGGACTGGTTTAGGGATGTAAAAACGTTTTTAACGACTCAATTTTTAAAAACCGACGTTTTCGAATTGAAAAGAAATAAGTGTTCTAATACAACTTATTTATTATTTTTTCCACGTGTTCAACCGCAGTTTTGTCATGTTCCATTTACTCTGAATTCGGGTGGGGGGGGGGGTATTTCGAGGGAGGTTTATAATTCCCCCAGGTCGCTCAGATCTGGGGGTATTTCGGGGGTGGGGGTAATTCGTGCAAATACGGTAAACATTTTATACGGGGCCGCACGAGCTGTCTGAACATTATATCAACCTGTCAATAAATAATATCAGAAATCCTACAGCGCGTTAAACCGGCCAGGTGCCACCCCCAAACCCTGTACAGAGCTCTGTAAAATGTCAAATGTCATGCAAAGTGTCAAAAGTCATGGAAAATGCCCTGCGAATTGGCAACTCGGTTCACCTGACCCTGCTGACTGGTAAAAACGTTGGAAGATAATAGAGAATGCTCGCTACTTCTCGCTTCAAAGTTGCTTTTTGTTACTTTCCACTTGCGGAATTGTCGAAAGCTGTGCTTACTTGTCAACGGCATTTTAAATACACAACATTTGATAAATTTGCGCCAAACTTTAATGCCGGAGTTTTAGGAGCTGTTCGACAAGGGGCACTCCCAGACCCTGTAAAAAGCCCTGTAAAATGTCAACTGTCCTGCAAAGTGTCAAAAGTCATGTAAAATGTCCTGCAAAATGGCAACTCGGTTGCCAATTCGCAGGGCATTTTCCATGACTTTCGACACTTTGCATGACACTTGACATTTCACACTTGGCTCTTTACAATGACCCCCAGTTCCCACCACAAAGGGGGGGTATCAATTCACTCTTCCCAACTCTCAACCAACCATTGCAGTTTTGCTAGGCCCCGCCCCGTCCGGCCAGGAAACGCTGACCCCCGGGCCCAGACAGGCGGCCAGCACGGACGCAGCCACAACCTCCGGCAACGTGTTCAAGCTGGGGGGGGCGTTAGATATATTGTTGGGCCCTGTACCGGTGCACATGTTTACCCGGTGGACAAGTAATAAAAGAAGTAACAGGGTGCCATGGTGTGGCGTACTTTGGCGCCCTGAAATAACGCCAGTTCATTACAAATCATTTGTATACTTGTTTTTTTTGTGGGGGGGGTTCACATGGGTACAATATATAAGGTTTTTCAAGCTTTAGGAAAAAATGGTGAAAAATCGCTAGATAGATATGTAGATACAGTTGGAGCGTTTGGGGGAGGGTATCCCCCAACCCCCCATACTGAACCCCTGCAGTCCCTTGAAGACCCAGTACTCAAGTATGGGGGCAGTACCTAAGCACCGGGTCTACATTGGCACCGGGATATTGCTATAATACTTGTGCACTGGGTTCTGGCCCTATTGTTTTGGGGGGTTGGGATGGCAGTTTATTTTTTCGACTTATTTTCCTCTTATAATTTTACTTATCACTTAAACACAACATTTCTTGTCACTTGACGATTTTTGAGAAAAAGAAGTGGGGGTGGTAAAAAGGGTTCAAACGGGACCAGTTTTTCGGACCGGGACCGGGACCGGGACCAGAAATTTTCTAATGTCGGGACCGGGACCGGGACTGAGGGTCGGGACCGGGACCGGGACTGGCTTTTTTCAATTGTCGGGACCGGGACCGGGACCGGGACTGGGGGGTCGGAACCGGGACTGGGATTTGCCGAACCAGGTACCGGCACCGTGGTATTGTTTGAACCTTATTGGTATATAATATCCAGCCAATGTTGTTCCACACACCTCTAGGGTTCAAACGGGATTGACTTTTCGGGATCGGGATCGGGATCGGGATTCACTTTTTGAGATTTCGGGATCGGGATCGGGATCGGGATTGGGGTTTCGGGATCGGGATCGGGATTGGTTTTTTGAGATTTCGGGATCGGGATCGGGATCGGGATTGGCCGGGATTGGGGTCACGGGATCGGGATCGGGATTGGGATAGGCATTTTTCCGGGATCGGGATTGGGTTCTAGGGATAGAGATTTCGGCCATTTTTCTGGCATTCACAGTTGTTCATAAAGGTCTCAAAACACTGTTGGATGCCAGAAAAGTGGCATAAAATTGACGCTGGGGGTTTGCATCCACTTTTTTGCATGCAAAAACGTCATTATTTCACTTTTTATAATTTCCACTAACTTTTCCGGGATCGGGATCCCGGACTTGGGAGTTTCTCGGGATCGGGATCGGGATTTGAAAATTTTCGGGATCGGGATCGGGATCGGGATTGGTATTTTTGAGATTTCGGGATCGGGATCGGGATCGGGATTGGGGTTTCGGGATCGGGATCGGGATCGGGACTGATAAATCCCGGAATTTCACGGGATCCGGGATCGGGATCGGGATCCCGTTTGAACCCTACACACCTCCACTGTGTGAAGGACCACTCTCAGTGCATTAGCCTTTTCTTATAACATTATTCAAGCACTATTCCATTGCCATCTTCACTTGAAGTTGTGAATATATGATGAAACGCAATGTACGCAGGATGTTTTTGGGAGGGGGGGGCGGCGCCAGTTGTAGGTGCCAACGCCATGGCAGTATTGGTGCTGGCGTTGGCGCCAACGTCTACAATATAGGTATATTTATATACTTATATTTCGTACTAGAATCATGTTGGGGACCTTTCTAATGCTGTCACATTATGGAAAAATACATAGTAATCATTGGCTGGGTATTTGCGCGCTTGCGCGCAAAAAATTTTTAGATGTTCCTACAAAATCGCTCTAGAAAAGTGCCATTTCTGGGAATTTTTTTTGAAAAATTCGTTTTTTCTATCCCTTGTCGGGACCACTATAAAATTCCGGGACCGGGACCGGGACCGGGACTGGGTGGTGCGCACCGGGACCGGGACTGGCTTTTTTTAATTGTCGGGACCGGGACCGGGACCGGGACTGGGGTGTCGGGACCGGGACCGGGACCGGGACCGCCCCAGTCCCGACTTTTTGCCGAACCATGTACCGGGACCGCGGTCCCGTTTGAACCCTAGTGGTAAAAGATAAGTTTTGTTGGATATGGTTAGGATTTTTTAAATAAAAATGAGGGAGTCTGCGAGTCGAGCCAAATTTTGGATATATGCAAACAAAAATTTCAAAAATTCAAGATACCCCTGCCTTAATACAGATACCCCTGCCATTCATTTTTTTCGTCAATCTAATTTTGCCGCATAATCAAGAAAAAAAATATTCAGAAAAAAAAACATTTGAAATTAAGGAACAGAAAACCCCTATAAAATTGACATTTTGACATTTCAAACAGACTTGTCGCCTCAAAACATCTGTCTTAAAGCGAATATATTGTTATATTTAGTCACTGAAATATAATACTGTGAACACATCACCGCGCAAAATACCTAGCTTTGTTCCACTCGGTATCAGATAACATCAACACATATTTACATAAAGAAAATATACAGTTACAGCTGCGAGGACATTTAAAAATCCCAACAATTTTTGTCTGGCACAATAATTTTTTTGAGCGATACCTTGGACATTAAGTTTAGCAGAGTTTTTACAAATGAGGCGTCCAATTCTAAAAGTCGACAAGTTCAAAACATGACAATTTTGAGTGAAGCCCGGAAACGTCATCTGGGGGCTACTACCGCACATTTTTCATAATTTTCCATAAATTTTTTGACCCCACATGCCCGTATTGCAAAGTGCCAAATTTGACATTTTTGGGGGACAATCAAAAAATTTGGGCAAGAAGTCGACAAGTCCACTTAGTTTTAGGCTAAAAGTCGACAAGTCCATCCTCTGCATCCTTTTTTATGGGAAAAACGTAAGAAATGTGATAAGTCCACTGTGGAAACCGATCTCTAAAAGTCCATAAATTTCCCATAAGGCAGCATCCTCGTCGCCGGGAACAAAACTGTTCTCGCGTGCAAGAAGTCGACAAGTCTACTTTGGCTTTGCGCTAAAAGTCGACAAGTCCACCTTCCGCAGCCTTTTTTATGGTAAAAAACGCAATCCCATCAAGTCCATCATGGACACCGATTTCTAAAAGTCGACAAGTCCATAAATTTCCCATAAGGCAGCCGAACCTCCCCGTGAACAAAAAGGTTCTCGAGTGCGAGAAGGCGACAAGTCCATTGGAAATGAAACTTAAATTGCGATTTACTCAAAATCGCATTTTGTGGACTTTTTAGAATTAGACGCCTCAAAGCAAATGACATTTCTCATGGTCCCGGACATGCCTCAGTCCTGCCGGACGGCAACCCCCCCCCCCAAACAAAAACCCCACACATCAAGCCCCCAACACAGTCCCACCCCCACCCCAAAGTACCCCCGCCCTACCCAGCGGCGTGCCCCGCAAGTGCCACGTAAGTCATGTTGCCCGGCAAGCCCTTGCGTCGCTCACCCCCGCGGTAGGGGCTGGAGGGCACCGCCACCTGAGGGGGGGGGTGTTCACATGTGTGATGCGTGCCAACTATTGGTAGGTGACGAGTGGAAGGTGAAGCGATCATTATACTATGCTTGTCGGTTCACTGGTCCAGCAAGGACGTACGCAGCGGGGGGGGGGGTGCCCCCCGTTCCCGGCAATTGTCAAGCAAGCCTATTACAAAAAGAAAAAACTCTCACCTGCCCGCCATCGTTGATGGGCATGTGCTCGGCGGCGTAGGCGAGCAGGGCGGCGTGGTCCACGTTGATCCCGGTCACGCAGCACTCCCCAGACACCAGGTGTCGCCGCTGAGATGCAAGGTGGGAGGGTTTTGTAACCCCCCCACCCCCCAACACGCTAGTTGACATCGACACGAAATGTCAACTGGTTCCGATCCCGATTCAAAGATTGTTGACGAGCCAACGAACGACGTTCAAGCGCCAGCTTTGAATTGGGACCGGAACCAGTTGACATTTGGTGTCGATATCAACTAGCGCGTGTGGGCCCAATTGTGGGGGGTTCTTCAAAAAGTGTTGATTTTTAAAAATAATTTTACTAATTTCAAATTTAAATTAATTCTTTAATGTTTTTCGGATTTTTTCTTTCATTTTTGCGACGCGATCCCCAGATAAAGTGCGCTCACTGAGATGAGCGGAAGAAATTTTTGGGGAGAATTTTGTATTTTATCAATGATGAAACGTTTTGAAAACGATTCTTCTTCAACGTTTGTATCATGATTTTCTTGGGTGAGACAAAAAAACAAGCAGAAAAGCCACCCCTCAAATTTTGGAGACCCCTCACTGACCACGAATTCGCTCATCATGTTGGGCGTGTGCTTGCCAACCATGAACTCGGGACTGCGCAAAGTGTGCCCCAGGGGACCGGTTCTGCGAAGGGCAAAAATTACAGGGTGGTGCGTTGGGAATGTGTCTAGAAAATATTAACCATTTTGGAGGTCGCCAAAAGAATAATCTACATGTTTTGATCGAATATTTTTGAAAATCTATAGCAAAACAGCATGAATGAGTAATTTCGGTGCAACATTAACATTAACAAGATTTAATTGCACAAAATACAATACAAATTGCGATGGAACAAATCTTTCATCCCTCCAAAAAATTATGTTTCTATGGTCCGAACGAGAACATTTTGTTGAAACCAAGACTAGAAAATTTCGCTATTTTGGGCACGCAGACACTAGTTGACAACGCAAATTAGCATCAACTGAAAAACGTTTTTTTTTCGTCACATTTAACAGAAACAATGCAAATTGAGTTGCATGGTATAAAATTAAGTTCACATAGGAATGCTCTATCACAGGGCTTGCAGCCTTTGGCAAAATTTTGTGGCCGGAAAACGGAAAAAAAATCCAACAGCCGGAAAACGGAAAAAAATTGCCTTCGGAAAACGGAAATTTGACAATCTAGTCTCGACGCCAGGTGGCAATCCCAAGCCCTGTAAAGTGTAAAGTAAAGTGTCAAATGTAAAGTAAAGTGTCAATCAAAACAAAAAAGAAAAGATTTTATTATTGAAATTTGCCATGACAATGACAATTGACACTTTACTTTACTTTTATCATGACAATTGACACTTTACTTTGCATTTGACTTTACATTTGACACTTTACTTTACACTTTACAGGGCTTGGGACTGCCCCCTGGTCTAGTTTCACTTTTTTCAACTCAAAAGCGCCAACCTATAAGCGGCCTGGTGCAACAAATCACTCAATCTCGCTGTATGGTCGGACTTAAAAACGGCCCTCTCAGTGGTCAACATTTCATTGGTGTCGTGCAATTCCCAGGCTTTGTGGGCGGGGCGACAAGCCATTTCTCCCAGAACTTCCAGACCGGGCACTCTGCGATTTGGGGGGTGCACTTTGAATGTATGGTTGTTAGGGGTATTGCCGCCGCAGCCACTAGTACAGTTTTGCTTTTACGTTGTCTGTTAAGGCGGAGTTTACACGCGTTTTTGTGGGGGATGGTCCGGCCGTAAAGTAAACCTATACTCATTTTTACGTTTTCCTAGGTACAAAACTAAAGTAGAGGATGTAGTTTAGTTTTGTACCTAGGAAAACGTAAAAATGAGTATAGGTGAAAGCGAGAGTCGTCGCTATTCCTACCCATCGCGAATTCTAAAATTTCCGCTGCTATTTTACACTCTTTTTTCAGACGTTTATATTCGTGCGAGTGATTTTTTGCTTTTTATGCACTCAAAAATGCTCTCAATTAGGTTTTCTGCAGTCGCATACTTTAAAGTACGCGAGTAAGTGAGTACCGGTATTTTTTCGGGAGGAAACGTAAACGTATTTACGCAGTACTCGAGTATACGTATTTATCGAGTAAACGTAAATACGTTTGTACAACTATGCATTACGGCCGGATTTACTTTACGGCCGAGATCTCGCCGTTTTTGTGAAGGAAACAATGCGATTTTTAAACCAATTTTTGGGATGAAAATGTTAATATTATTAGATAGATGCAAGGAAGTACGCAGGGGGGGGGCGGGGGGGGGGGCCGCCCCCCCCCCCGTTCCCGGGTTGGTCATAAAAATTTGCCACAAATGGCACTTTTGTAAAGCGATTTTGCAGGCACTTTGAAAAAATTTTGCGCGCGAGCGCGCAACTTCCCGTCCCATCACTTAATATGGAGTTTAACAGCACTAAAATCCGCCCAACATGATCCAACTACGATACATATCGGGATAAATACCTAGACACCTATATAAATAGTAGACGTTGGCGCCAACGCCAACGCCAATACTGCCATGGCGCTGGCGCCTACAAATGGCGCCAGCGCCATGGCTCCATTTCTTTACTATAGGGCCAAAATTTAGGGGGGGGGCGCCGCCCCCCCCCCCGTTCGCCGGGCTCCGTATACAATCCGCCCCCCCCCCCGCTCAAAAATCCTGCGTACGTCCCTGGATAGATGGGATGCTTCGATCGACCATGATTTGAACAGCGATTTTAAACGACCCCCCCCCCCCTTCTTTGACTTCTACACCTTGAGAAGCCTATATATAAATAAAAATTGATTTACCAGGGATGTCAGGAGTTTCTCTAAAAAATGTTGTTTTTAAGGCAAGCATCGAAACCGTTTTTTAACGGAGGCAAAGATTCGGCGAAAGGCAATATACGTAACGTGTCAAAATATTTTTTGGGTAGAAATCACCACTGATAAGACTCCACATCCATTGTATGGCTAAATATATGTAACATCACAAAGTACTACCAATACTTGAATCATACATAGTATGTTGATTTTTGACACAAACACATCTGTGAGCCTTTTAAATAAGTTGAGGCGTCCAATGCTAAAAGTCGACAAGTCCAAAATATGAAAATTTCGAGTTAGGCCCGGAAACGTCATCTGGGGCTACTTCTGCACATTTTTCATCATTTTCCATAAAATTTTTTGACCTCACATGCCCATATGGCAAAGTGCCAAATTTGACATTTTTGGGGAAAAATGCAAAACGTTTGGGCAAGAAGTCGACAAGTCCACTCAGTTTTGGGCTAAAAAGCGACAAGTCCATCCTCCGCTTCCCTTTTTTATGGGAAAAAAACGCAAGAAATGTGATAAGTCCACTATGGAAACCGATTTCTAAAAGGCGACAAGTACATAATTTTCCCATAAGGCAGCCTCGGCTTCCCCGGGAACAAAAATGTTCTCGCGTGCAAGAAGTCGACAAGTCCATTTCCCTCCCCGAAACAGTTTTGCTCTGACCTAATGGAATTCTTTGGACATCCCATTTTTCACATATACGTTGAGAGCAGGGGCTGAAAATTTGACACTTTATTGTCAACATATGGAACTTTATGAAAAGCATGAGAGAGCCGAATTGGACATGCACCACGGGCCTGGAATTGGATCGGAAACTTAAAATGCGATTTACTCAAAATCACATTTTGTGGACTTGTCGACTTTTAGAATTGGACGCCTCAGTTGTATTTCGAGGAAAAAACGCGTTTTTCAATTCCTATCTTCATATAGATACATCAAAAGCTGAACCCGCACAAAGTATGTTTCACTTTTCACATTGATATTCTTTTATGTCATTCCCTTGCTACCAACACACTCGGTCGTAGCCTGGCACCTTTTTTATTAAAGGTTTGTGTAAAATTCTTTGACCAGCAGGCACTTGGCCCGTGCTCGCTGTTGAATGGCATTTGTTCGGATCGGTTAGGGGTAGAAAATCATTTTAACAACCCCTTCGTTGAATAAACTGATGAGTTTACAATGCATTTTAGGGTTGGCAAGCGATTTTTTTCAATCGCAGCCCCTGTACCGATTTTAAAAAAATAGCTGGGGAAAAAATTTGGTACAGTATTTCTTCTAATAGAAGAGCGCCGTTCTATTTTTTAGTCAACTTTTTTACCTGCCGTTCTATTTATTTCACCAAATTTTTCACACATTTTACATTTGAAACACAGCGTTTTTAATGAAACATGAACAAGATTTTAATATCAGAGTATCCATTGAAACAAAACCAAATGTTAGAACAACCTTAAATCATAGTTCTGAACACCTGGGATGTTCTCACCACCCACTTTTCTAATATCTTTGTGTTTTAGCACTCTTCCAATGTAATTTCTACCTGCCGTTCTATTGGAGGTGCAGTTCTATTGGAGGCTGCCGTTCTATTGTTGTCGTGGGTGCAAAAATGTGCCAAAACCTGCCGTTCTATTGGAGGTGCCGTTCTATTGGAGGTATGCCGTTCTATTAGAAGAAATACGGTACTCATGCAATAGGTAAAATGCCAAAAAATTGCGCGCATGCACGCAGTTTCTTGCAAGCAGTCCACCAGTTTCTTTTTTCATGGCGTTTACAAGCAATTTGGTGGTGTAGCACACATTTCTGTGTGCTTTTAAGCATATAAGGTTGGATGTGAATCATTGTGGGAAGTATACATTGTTTTGCCATGTGTTTTTATATCAAACATGAATGGAAATGCATCCATGTTCACTTCAAAAATGATCTTTATTGTGTTTTCAGCAAAAACATGCAATTTCTGCGAACAAAATTGCAAATGGTCGATGAAATTTGATTCACGCAGCAAATACAACAAGTTTATTACTTTTAAACTTCAAAATGACCAACTTTGAAGCTTTTCCACAGCTCTACAGTACTTATATTACCACAAAAAGAATAACTGTAGAGGCGATTTTCGAGAGAAATGGGACTAATTTTGACCCCAGCGATTTTTATTTAAAAAAATTGATTTTTTCCAACCCTAATGCAATTGCATATGAGACAGCATCTGCGTCTCAGCATCTTGTGCTGTGCCTAGTGTATAACACAGCAAAAAAAAACATTTTTGCCAAATCGTTCCATGCATATACCCACTGCTATGCGAAACAAATTTTACCAATTTATACTACAAACAGAAATCCCTCTCTTTTTACCCACCACAAATTGCACCAAAAACACTGTTAATATTTATTGGTAGATTCTGCAAGCGGGGGTGGGTGAGGCGTGAGCATTGCTCAAAAGTTATGTACTATTTTTCTAACTATTTTTTCATGTGTTCTTGTCAAATGTTTGCATTTAATTGTAGATATACGACTCTACTCGATATGAAGGGTGTGCTTCTAAAAGTACCGATCTACAAAAAATCGATTTTGAGATAATCGCGATTGAAAGTTTGGAGCATGCAATACCCATACATGGGTATTGGGTATGGGAATTTTGGGTAAGGGTATTTCGGCCATATTGTTGGGTATCCACATGCATGGGTATAATCATTGATTATACACATAACACTAGCTATATAAAATTTAGGGAATTGTATTTTTGTAGTACAGTACATTTTAAAGGAACAAATTGGTAATAGCGTGTAGATCGGTATTTTTTAAAGCACAAAATCAGAAAGCTGTAGATCGGTACTTTTACCCATAATAAAAAAGCACAAAATGAGTTTTTGCGCAAGCGGACGCCGATCTGACATCGGTACTTTTAGAAGCACAAAAAAAAATGTGCAGATCGGTACATTTCAAAGAACAATTTTGAAAAAAGTGTGTAGATCGGTACTTTTAAAGACACAAAAGCTGAAAAAGCTTGTAGATCGGTACTTTTAAAATTTCAAAAACTGTAATTTGCGATTTTTTTGCTTTTTTCGACCCCCCATATCTCAAAATTGAATTTCGCACCCCCCACATATTATATATATTTTTGAAGCGCATTTTTATGGGGACCCCAAAAATGGTCCTAACTCAAATTTGAAAAATTTGTAGATCGGTACTTTTAGAAGCACACCCTTCATATGCACCTGGCTGCTAATGGAGCGACAACCCCGGCATGCCTGTTTTTCATATTTTTACTGGATGATATTTATTTTTAACACATCATGTCTTTCAAATTGTAATTTTTATTGACATTTTGACATCGCTTAATGCAATCTACATGTAATTTGAGCTAAACAGTCTATTTTCAGTACTCTTTACAAGCCCCCCCCCCCGCAACCCACGCGTAATCCCTGTAGACATCCATGTGCACCACAAATAGATCCTTCGTAGTCGTAGCAGCCAGCTGGGCACCCAAAATGCCATTACGCCACATGAGTTCGTATGCGCTGTGGCCCCTGGGGGCAGTCCCAAGCCCTGTAAAGTGTAAAGTAAAGTGTCAAGTGTAAAGTCAAATGTAAAGTAAAGTGTCAATCAAAACAAAAAAGAAAAGATTTTATTACTGAAATTTGCATGACAATTGACAGTTTACTTTGCATTTGACTTTACATTTGACACTTTACTTTACACTTTACAGGGCTTGGGACTGCCACCTGGAGGCCAGACCTACGGATGTCCTCAGACGGTGCGTGATGCCCTGGGGGAGGGGGTGATGTTTTGCGATCATATTTATTGGAACTGAATTGTTTGAAATAAGATATGGAGCGAGAAAATTGTGACAGTGGAAAGGTATGGGATAAAGTGAAAATATTGTGTCTAGAGCTTAGTCACAGTTTTTCCAAGAAAGATTATGTATGTCAATGGAGTTAATGGCGGCTACGCAGACTGGATGTCAATTGGTTTCTTGACTATCAAAAGTTTTAGTTGATGGGTAGGGTGGCAGACGGTACGTCCTTGCGGTAAACCGTACGGTACGGTAAATTTCCCACTGTGCGGTAAACGGTAAGGTACGGTAAATCTTTGATTTTGCGGTAAACGGTACGGAACGGTAAATCCCAAAAGTGCGGTACGCGGTACGGTTAGGGTTGGAAAAAAACGTTTTTTTTTAACTCGATGTTTTTTTTTAAAAAAAAACGTTGTTTTTTTTAAAAAACGTTTTTTTTTTTTTTAAACGTTTTTTTTTAAAAGCTCCCAGATATGACCTAGTGTCAACATATATAGGTATATCAGACACTGGCAATACTCTGTGATGTTAAATATGACCATATAATGGCTTTGGAGCCATGGGATAGCATTATAAGTGGTGATTTGTGTCAAAAATATCCATTTTTCGTCGACATATCGTTCGTATATCGCCTTATAGTCGAATGTTCGTGACTTCAGGTAAAGTTTGGCACGGAATGGTGATCAAACAAGGTTATAAAAGGAGGTTGTTACTTTGGGAGTGAAGTTACACACTGTGGAGGTACATGGAAGCACATTACCTCAATATTATATATTACAGCAACATATGTTGGCTTATTCACCCATGGTAGCACATAGAAATGGATGTTTTGATACTAAAAATGCAACAAAACCAATGAAAACAACCACCAATGTCAATTTGTGTGTGAAATTGCGCGCTTGCGCGCAAAAATTTTGCAAAATACCTAGTGCTTAGTACTAAAAATTTCGGCCGATGTTTTTTTTTTAAAAAAAAAACATTTCGGACGTCATGTTTTTTTTTTTAAAAAAACGTTTTTTTTTATTAAAAAACGTTTAAAAAAAAACATCGGCCAACCCTAGGTACGGTACGGTAAATTCTGCCACCCTATTGATCGGTCGTACAAAATTTTTTAAGTGAAGTTACGGCAATGACGAAAAGGAATTAATGCTGTTCTGTGCATTTAAACATGGTTAAATTGAACTAAATGTTAATGGATACCAGTCGCCTCAGTTGACAATGAACAGTGAAGTGAAAATACTTGTCACTTGACTGACTAAATAACTTTTCATACCATTTACCCTGTCACTTGTCCACTTAAGCACTTTGCCAGCCTGCAACACTCCCACCCCCCAAAACACACCAGCGTATTATCACTCTCATATCTGGCCCCAGCCCTGAATGCGACCGCAATCCGCGAGAGGGCGCCCTGGCGCTCCACAGAGGTCACTGTGAGCCCATTGGCTAGCCGAGACGTCTGACCAATGGGGGGGGTTGAGATTGGTTCATGATTTGGGGGGTTGAGATTGGTTCATGATTTGGGGGGTTGAGATTGGGTTCATTATTTGGGGGTTGAGATTGGTTCATGATTTGGGGGGTTGAGATTGGTTCATGATTTGGGGGGTTGAGATTGGGTTCATGATTTGGGGGGTTGAGATTGGGTTCATGATTTGGGGGGTTGAGATTGGGTTCATGATTTGGGGGGTTGAGATTGGGTTCATGATTTGGGGGGTTGAGATTGGGTTCATGCTTTGGGGGGTGGAGTTTGCTATGTTTGAAATGGAATTAAAATTTTTGGTAATGTGTTATTTGACTGTTTTGTTAGTGTAGGTTGTTTGAACAGATTGAAAGATTGTTTTTTTTGAAGAATTTGATTTCTGTTCAGGAATCTATCAAAAAATTTTTTTTTTTCTGGGTTTCTAGAATTTTATAAAATGGTTCATATTGTTTCATACCACCACACTAGTGAATATCAATATTTACAGACATGACTTTAATCAATTTATGCACTAACTCCAAATTTCAAAATCTAAGTCTAAATTTTTGCACTAAATTCACACAGTGAGAGCAATGCGATAAGAAAAATGAAAAATTTGTTATACTATATTCCGGTGGTTTTCAGATTGAATTCCGACTGAAAAGAGCGCAGTCTGGTCAAGGACGCAGCCAGGGGGGGCCGCCCCCCCCCCCTTAACGGGCAATAGTAAAAACATGCACCAAATCGTGATTTCGGGGTTGATCATGTTTGTTCATGTTAAATTTGTTAATGTCCGCGTCTCAGACGTGTATATGTATGTAAAATACATAGGTAAATTTAGGGATGGAAAAAAGCGCTTTTTTAAAGGCCCCGCTTTTTTAAAATAAAGCGATTTTTTTTAAAAACGCGCTTTTTTCGCTTTTTTTCAAAAAATGTTGAGACATTCCCTAAAAACCTCCCAAATATGGTTCTGTATCAAAATATACAGGTATATCAGACAAGTGATGTACTATGGATATACTTGTGATGATATATAGCCATAAAATGGCGGTGTAGTCATTGGATAACAGGATCAGTTGTGATTTCTGCCAAAAAAATTACTTTTTATGTTGACTCATTATGTATATCGCAGTTTGTTGATGTTTCATGACTTCGAATGAAGTTAGGCATGAAATAGTGCTTATAAATAAGGCTATAAAAGAAGGCTAATACAATGAGACTAATGTTCTACTGATAACTACTAATTTTACTGTTGAAGTATTTGGGAGCACATTGGCTGAATATTCTATACTACACTAACATATTACAACTTATTATTACATGATAGCATGCAGGGATAGAAGCAATGACACTAAAAATGCTACAAAACCAATGAAAACAGCCACCAGTGGTAATTTTCATGTGAAATTTTGCGCTTGCGCACAAAAAAAATAGCAAAATACCTAGTGCATAAGCGTTTAAAAAAAAGCGCTTAAAAAAGCGCTTGCCATCCCCAGGTACATTTACAGCGGTCTGTGGCGCCTATGCAAACGCAAATGGCGCCATGGCGCTGGCGCCTTTCCTTTCTAAATGGGTCAAATTTTTAGGGGGGGGGGCACCCCCCCGCTCAAAAATCCTGGCTACGTCCCTGAGTCTAGTGAAACTATACCTTGACAGTCTCTTCTCGCTGCAAATGTGGCTCGGATTGGCGCGCCGCCGCCGCAGCTGCAGCCATGCCGCGCTGCACAGGAGAAAATAAAACGTTATTATAAAAGTGTGATGTGACGTTAGATGTTCAGTGGGTCAATGTGGGTTGCCACAGATGAGTAAGGGGTCGATTTGAATGAAAGTCAGGTTGGAAAGTTATATTTACGTGGCAATTGAGGAGTTTGATTCCGAAACCCATTATCTGCACGTTTTTGGGATTTTTGAAAATCGCACTTAAAATTTTGACATTGGCCCGAGCCAGCATGGTTTGAGTGACAACGCTCGCCCAAAACTTTTTGAAAACGCCATGAATTTATCTACATTTTCTATATTCACAACCCTCTGGCTGGCAAATACGGTTAAAATTATGGCCACTTGATTGACATCACATCAACATACGTACATGCAGATTTGTTCCTTAACGGGTTTCGAGTGCAAACTCCATTTTTGTATGGTTATTTTGACACCTCTTAGCCAAATCCTTAATGGGTTTCGGATGCAAACTTTTTTCTCTGCAGATAACGAGTTTCGGGTGCAAAAAATGATACATTTTTTTGTAGATAACGGGTTTCGAGTGCAAACTCACCTATTTTGGGCTGCAGATAACGGGTTTCGGATGCAAAATTGCATTTTTTTCAAAAAACGATATCTCTGTATCTCGAGAGCGGTATGAGATATTGAGGTAATTTTTTTTCCATCACGAAGAAATATATATATATATACATCAGATCCGCACTTAACTCAATTTTTTCACTTTTGCACTTAACGGGTTACGGAACCAAACGCCTCAATTGACAATAAAATAAAAAATAACGAATGTTGATTATCAAATTTACTTGACACGCACAAGTTTACTTTACTTTACAAGTCACTCGATTTTTTAAGTTTTTCGCTTTTTAACAGCCACTTTTAAATTCACTTAAAATTCTTCTTCACTTACAACCACAATTTTGACAAAAATATTTGGCAGTCAGGCCACTAATTTCCTGACTTTCGTGAAAAATTCAAGCATACCTCGAGTCTTTCACGGAAAATTTTTCAATCAAAACGCCTACTTTTAGGCACAAAATAGAAACAAATAAACTTTGAAAATACACTTTCCGAATCATCAATATCCGAAAAAAGCCTAAATGGTTGAAAAAGCCAAAAAATACACCAACTAACGCTAACAATCCCAGCGCGGCTGCTTTGAAGCATTTTTAACTGCGTTGAACCGAATAAATATAAAAACACTGCCACAAAAACGTGCCAACTTCGGGGATACCACAGTCGTTCTAAATATTTTTTCTTTTGTGAAATGTCCATGAATTAGAAACGTAAGTTTCGTAAACGGATAATAGAAAATGTATTCAGATTTAAGAATTATCACCAACAGAAATATGAAAACAAAAAACATCGAAATATGTCCACATTATTTCTGGTTGAAGAAAGATAGTCTGACCTCCAATACACTTCGTTGCCCGATGAAAATATAAATGAACAACGTAAGTTTTTTTACCTCATTTTTGACCAGACAGACACAGACACAGTGGTACCTCAGAAGCAGCTATTTGACGAAAATTGTTGAGAAAAACAGATTTTATGCGCTACAACTGTAAATTCCTTGGAAACTGTGAAACATGAAATAACATAATGACACTGCTTTGAAATAATTTTGCAAAACTGTACCGAAAAACGCCTCAAATTTCTCTACACTGCTGTAAAATAAAAAAACTTATAGCCCCAAAAATTATCACATTCCTAACGATTCAAAAAAATAAAAAATAAAAGAAAAAAAGTCACGCCCCAATACCCCGAAAGTGCCGCCCTAAAAACCCTACAAAAGATCGTTTTCCCGCGAAATCGGGCGACATTTTGATGTTGGGCAAAGAGCAGCTGGCAACTTTGCGCCAGCTAATCAAGCAACAAATGCACGCGGCTGTAGGGCACAGGGTAGGGGGTAGGGCAGAACAGTTGGTACCTGTGAGGGTTGGTTTGGGGGCTTTTTGTGGGGTTGGGCGGGTTTTTGATCAATAAGTGGTCAGTAAGTGATCAATAAGTGGTCAACTGCCGTGTGATGTTTCAGGTTCTGACTGCACAGTTTACGGTGAAATTTATTGATCCATCTATATCACATCTGGTGCCACTCCCAGAACCTGAAAACTATAAAAAGATTTAATTTATTTAAAATGTAATTTCACACCTTTCATGGAATATTCTTGGCGCATTGCGTAGCTTTCATTATTGGAAAATTTGCTACATGATAACGCAAGTGACTTTATCATCTAAATGTGGTATAATTCACCACAAAGCATGCAATCCGATGAGGATAAATTGAAACATAGACTTTTCAGTTAGAACTCTACTTGCCACTTGTCCACTTTAAGAATAAACCCTACAGAGGCGATTCAGTTCATTTTATCCAGGGTGGGAACTGGAAATTGAAAAACAGCAACTAGAGAGCAGTCCCGCACTCAAAGTGTCAAATGCCACACAAATTTGTCAAATGTCATGCAAAATGTTCTGTATATTTTTCAGTGGTATTTTGCACAGCAACAAAACTCATACTTTTTTCTAGACTTTTAGACAAAATTGCTCGTAATGTGACTTTAATTGTGAAAATACGGTAGCACTCATTGTACAGTATGCAGTCCGATATACTTATATATTTATATATACCGTATTTGCTTGAATAGTTCCCCCTTGAATAATCCCCCCCTGTAAGACGAGTGAGGAAATAATAATTCCCCCCTCGAATAATCCCCCCTTAAATATATTTGATCAATTAGTTGTGCCAAATTTTAACAAAAATGGCACGTTTTTGTGCTAAAAATGCAAAAATTTCGTCAAATGACTCGATAGAAAGATAATCAAAAATTCCCCCCTCGAATAGTCCCCCTTCAAAGAATTCTGACGAAAAAATAATCCCCCAGGGGGATTATTCAAGCAAATACGGTATATATTATTAGCTCTTTCATCAGCAAGCACGTTTTAAGTGCTAGCCGGTCAAATATCTTTCTGTTACCCATTTGGATAACAGATACATACAGTATTGCCGAGTACTGCAGATGACATGAGAACCATTTTGGGTGTTGTAGAAAGAAGCGTGAAACATGTTTATTGTGGGTTTGGGATGTTATGCATTTTCATGAAATGTATAAGAATAGATGACACTGTCACAGTGAAGCTAATTTCATATGTTGTCAAGTGTTAAGTGATATTCAGGTTGAGATAATGTGAATAGTAAGTGGTAAAACATGTGAACAAATTTTTTTCTTCAGGAAAGATAGTATAATAAGGTTGGGATAGATAGCTATTGCTGCAAAATTGTGATCGAAAATTGTATTCACTGTGTTCACTTGAACTTCATATTCATATATCAGAACTTCTGAGATATATGAATATGAAGTTCAAGTGAAATCAAATCAATGTGAAAGTCACAATTAAAAATTGTTTGAACACTGCAACTTTGTCACCAAACAGAACCACATGCCAAATTCAGGCAACAAAAATATTCATCGGGAAAAACTAAGTCAACTGCCAACAATGGTTATAATAGTTAAATTTGACTATATTTTATCACTCTGGGGCAAATTCATATAATGGATTAATAAACCGAAAAGTGGCACATGAAAATAAACTCACAACTTGTAAGTGACAAGCAAATTAGTAAGTGAATATAGTTATTCCTTGAAATCACTAATAATGCCACTTAAAACAAACTTATCACTTTTTGGCACTTGTACACTTACCAAATTCCACCAAAACCCCAAATCCCCCCCCCCCAAAATGTAGGGCGACTTCTACGGGTACTTGGATGCATCGAAACTGGACGATATAGGGCGTTCAGTGGAGGGCGGCATGTCTGATGAACCGGAAATTGCCATTACTAGTTGGTTTGGTTTGGATGAATTTGTTTGTTCACGTATTTTTGGAAAAATACGTTTTTCTATGCTAAAATTTTAGAAAATTTGATGATTGGTAATAAAATACAACGAAATAACGAAATTTTGCATAGAATCGAGAATTTTTATATATTGGTATCGATTTTTTTATAAAAATTCGGATCTCGATATCGATAACTCTTAAATGAAATCGGAAAACTCATAAATCAGCTGGACGTGTTTTACTTTACCGGAATCACGTTTTTACGGATTTACGTTTTGTTTTTATGTTTTAGTTTACGATGAAATACAAGTTATTTAACTTTGCGGCTCCACACACAGAAATTTAAAAAATAAGTTCGAACATTTTTTTCTCAAAGTCAGAACTCTACTAAAATTCGGAAATTTGTATGGGTTCCTTTATGAAAAGGGTTTTGAGAATTCACATGAATTTTGAGTTCACGTTTTCGGTTCGTCATTTTACACGGTTCATACTCAGCACCTACTCACCTACTCAAAGCATGAACTCAAAATTTTGAAAAAGTGGAACCCATTTAAATTTTTCGAGTTTTATTAGGTTCTTACTTTGAAAACAAAGTGTTCGAACTGTTTTTTTTTTTTTTTTTTCTGTGTGTGGATAGGGTTCAAACGGGATTGACTTTTCGGGATCGGGATCGGGATTCACTTTTTGAGATTTCGGGGTCGGGATCGGGATTGGGGTTTCGGGATCGGGATCGGGATTGGTTTTTTGAGATATCGGGATCGGGATTGGCCGGGATTGGGGTCACGGGATCGGGATCCCGTTTGAACCCTATGTGTGGAGCGCCATTATCTGCTCACTTTTGTAAATCATCAATTAACCCCCGCAGAGGCGCTGACTTTCTACATCAGCATGGGACAGCAGTACTGCGATAGACCGGTTTGTGTCACTTTTTCATGTTTCATAGGCACTAACCACACTGGCTGTCAACTGGCCTTCGTGTCAATTCGGTTTTTAGTTGACTGGTCACAGGATAAATTTTCACGTGAATGGCTGCAGCGTTGGGAAGGAATTAATATGATAGCAAAATGGGAAAAACCGGTATAAAGCCGAAACTGGTGATTTTGAAGGTGAAAAACTATAAAAGGGAGCAAAAATTAGCGATTTTGAGCGAAAATTGGGGCAAGATTTCCCAAAAATCGCTCTAGATAGGTAGATAGCTGAGCGATTTGGGGGTGGGGTCTCAGGGGGTAGTAGCCAAAAAGTTTGCCTCGGGATAGATAGATAGCTGGCCGATTTGGGGGGCGGGGCAGCCCCCCCCCCTAGGCAGGGGTCTCCTAGGGGGGGGGCTGGGGGGGGGGGGGGCTGCCCCCCCCCAAATCGGCCAGCTATCTATCTATCCCGGAGGCCGCTCAGCTATCTATCTATCCCGAGGCAAAATTTTTGGCTACTACCCCAAAAGACCCCCCCCAAATCGCTCAGCTATCTATCTATCTGGAGTGGTTTTTGAGAAATTTTGCCCCAATTTTCGCTCAAAATCACTAATGTTCGCACCTTTTTATAGTTTTTCACCTTCAAAATCGTGCTTTCCGGCTATATACATGGTTATATACCTATTTTTGGCCATTTTATTCCTACTTTTGGCTACTTTTAACTGATTATTAGCGATTTTTTCCCCTTTCTGCCTTCTTAACCTTGAAAAAGCCTATATATTGTGCCCCCGCCAGCCCCCCCCCCCAGAAAAATTTTCCAGCTATCTATCCCTCCGGAGGAACGATTTGCTATCTATCCAGCCCCCGCGAGGGCCAAAATCCTGGAGACCCCTGCCCCTAGGAGACGCCTGTATTTGACTTTAGAAGTGTTTTCTAGAAGTATTAGACTCTAGAGATGACGTATTTTCCCTAATTTTAATTTTTTCAATTTTAGTTCCTTCTGCGCCGCGCCCTGCCCTACATGAAGCCAATGCGTGCACAGAGAAGAAAGTATGTTTTTTCATATATTTATTTGTGATTTGATTGCGCTGGCGCCATTTACATTTTACGTAAATTATTTTTAAGTAATTGTTTAAATAAATTACTATTAGAGTCAGAATAATGACATTTGCTGGTCCAGAACGATGTTTGAAAATTGCGCCGGGTTGAAAACATGGCTCCATTAATTACTTTTGGCGCCACCACTTTTGGCACACATAGATGAAAGGAGATATGGCGGCTGTGGGGAAAAAATGGTGTGAAAAGCGCCAGGCGCCTCGCTACCAGGATTCAGGGGTATCTTAAATTTTGACCCTCCGAGTGGTTGGATAGATAGCAAATCACTCCTCCGGAGGGATAGATAGCTGAAAAATTTTCTGGGGGGGGCTGGGGGGTTGTGGTGGTTCGATATTTAGGCTATTTCGGGGCATAGAAGGAAGAAAAGGGAGAAAAATCGCTCAAAATGCAAGGTATACAAGAGCATATAGTACTGAAAATAGGCAGTTAGATGCATGAACTAGTGATTTTAGAGGTGAAAATGGGGGTATAGTTTCTGAAAAATCGGTCCAGATTAGGGTTGAAAAAAAACGTTTTTTTAACTCGATGTTTTTTTAATAAAAAAAACGTTTTTTTTAATAAAAAACGTTGTTTTTTTAAAGCTCCCAGATATGACCTTGTGTCAACATAATATAGGTATATCAGACAGTGGCAATACTCTGTGATGTTATATATGACCATATAATGTCTGTGGAGCCATGGGATAGCATTATAAGTGGTGATTTGTGTCAAAAATATCCATTTTTTGTCGACATATCGTTTGTATATCGCCTTATAGTCGAATGTTCGTGACTTCAGGGAAAGTTTGGCACGGAATAGTGATCAAACAAGGTTTTACAAGGAGGTTGTTACTTTGGGAGTGAAGTTACACACTGTGGAGGTACATGGAAGCACATTACCTCAATATTATATATTACAGCAACATATGTCGGCTTATTAACCCATGGTAGCACATAGAAATGGATACTTTGATACTAAAAATGCCACAAAACCAATGAAAACAACCAACAATGTCAATTTGTGTGTGAAATTGCGCGCTTGCGCGCAAAAATTTTGCAAAATACCTAGTGCTTAGTACTAAAAATTTCGGCCGATGTTTTTTTTTAAAAAGGTAGATAGCTGGGCGATTTGGGCAGGGGGGGTTAGGGAGTAGTAGCCCAAAATTTTGCCTCTGGGATAGATAGATAGCTGGGCGGTTTGGGGGGGGGTAACCCCCCCCCCCATTCGAGACCCCTGCCAGGATTACTCAAACATAAAAACCTGGTCGATTTTCGATGTTTCCAATTTTTCGATGTCGATTTTTCTCAGTGTGAAACTGCGCCTAATTTTTGCATTTTACCTAGCACAATGTGCCGCAATTCTCGCCAGTGATTTTTTGTTTTGAAAAATCTGATTCAATATTTAACAAAACAATACGATTTTTAAAAACCACTTGAAAATAATTCACTACCAAACTTTTCATGCTCCTTTCAGGCGCCACGCTAGTCGCACGGTGCTGCGCGAGCGGCGGGAACACATTCTGCGTGTTTTGTGCGCTGGCAAGCGGCCAACTGATTGCGGCGGACCCCCGGCACCCCCCGCTGGTTTGTTGGGGGTGACAATTTACAAATGTTGTGAATGGCCATTCACAAACTGGTTTTCTAGTGAGGAGATTTCCAAGGCAAAATGCCCCACTTCACAATTTCACACAGATATATATATATATCGGGGGTTGCTTTAACTGGTAAAATTGGTATTATTTTAATGGCTAAACTTAGCTAACATACAGTTTGGTGAAATGATGGAAAAATGTTCGGGGGGGAAACAGAAAATAGAGCTGGAAATGGAAAATAAGCTGAAAAAATGAAGTACAACAAATCTGATGACTGGAAATCGAGAATGAAAAATTGGCCTTCGGCAAACAGAGCACAGAAAGTCCCGACCCCATGACACAAAAAAAACACAATAACCCCCCCCCCCCAGCCCCCTCAACGTCGAGTCGCCCAAGCAGCAACTCGTCATTGGTCGCCGGAGTCACTAGGCCCCGCCCATCTCTCTCCAAGACTCCGCCCACTTTGCTGCCTTCTTGTTCAGTTACCGTGGAGGGGGTGCATTTCCCACTATTGCTGTGCGGCGCCCAGGCGAATGTCTCTTTGCACGCGCTAGTGCTCACTACTAGGTATACGAGTAGATTGGTGGGTTCGGGGCGGGGGTGCCCGATTTTTGGTGGGTTGCCCGATTTTTTTGTGGGTTACATGATTTGGTTTCTGATTGGAACTTTATAACGATACTAGCAACGAGGGGTGGCGTGGGGGGGGGGGTTCAAAAGTTTTTTTAAATGTTTTTAACGATACCAAGCCTCGGCCTTCTTTTTAAACCTCAGCAAAAAAATTTAGCGACTTGATTTGCGGGGGTTAATTCCACAAGTGGATAAGTGTCAAGAAAAGTGCTTTTTAAAGTTGTATATCGTAAAGTGTCAAGAAAAATGCTATGTAAAGTTGTTTATCGTAAAGTTGTCAAGTGTGAAGAAAAGTGCCATGTAATGTTGTAAAGTGTCAAGAAAAGTACTTTTTAACAAAATTAGAAAAGTCCAACAAAAAACACAGATACCTCTAAACGGCCCCGGGTGGTCTATGAAATTGAATTCAAAAGACTGCAGCAATACCGCAATTTTGCCCTATGAAGTTTATGAAAAACCGCACAACAGGATTCCCTCGGACGTGGAGTGAGTTTTTTGTGATTTACCGCATTTCTTCTAATAGATGAGCGTCGTTCTATTTTTTGGTCAACTTTTTTACCTGCCGTTCTATTAGAGGTGCCGTTCTATTGGAGGCTGCCGTTCTATTGGAGGTATGCCGTTCTATTAGAAGAAATACGGTAGGACATTTCTAGAAAAGTGTTCAAAATTCATTGTACCGGTTAAATTTACCGTTTCTGTGGCAAATTGTACAATTCGGTGTGAAATAGTGTGGTGTTTTCGGTAAATTTGCAATTGAATACAATATAAATATCAAAAATACCCCCCCCCCCCCCAAAAAAAAACAGCCGTTCCTTCCTTCTAATCTCTGTGCGCGTGTGCGACGCGGACAGACCGGCTGCTCAAGCGACAGATTGCGGCAAATTGCTGCGAAATGTGGCCGAGAGACAGAGAAACGCGGCGGAGAAGTGCAATAGTTATGGGGGTGGAGAAACGGGGGTCAGGGGGGTCCCCAAGAGGGGTGCTAAGGTTGGTTTTGGGGGGTTTTGGGTGAACTAGTTTACTGTGGAATTGGGTGTCGACTGGGCCGACTGGTTTTCGTTCAGATTTTAGTTGACGAGTCCGAACCTCGTTGAAATGCACATTCAAAATTCAAATATTTTTATATCCTGTTCGACATTGCCTCACGTGCATTTTAAAAATTTCTTGCGATCCGTCAATAAAAGTCATGGTAACTTGGTCATTGACATGGTGACAGTTTAAGTGAAAAAGTATGGCATTGACGGTAGAAATTGGAAAGAATTTTGAAATAAAACGTGAAAATGTGTAATAAAATCAGACGAAAAACTGACAAATTGCTGCGCTTCTGCCAGTCCCTGGCCTTGTAAAATATCAAAAGTCATGTAAAAAAAATGTGAAATGACATGTAAAAAGTGTCTGTAATATGTGAAGTGTCATACAAAATACCCTGTGATCTGTCAAATGTGTTATAATTGACCGTATAAAATGACAAAGATAAAATGCAAAACGTTAAAAATCGCAACAACAAAAAATTAAGTAAAATGACGAATTCTGATTGAAATTGTGCTTTTTACAGTGAATTTGACATTTCACATAGTCTTTTACATTATTTTTGACATTTGTCAGGTAATTTGTCATTTTACAGTGTCTTCCACTCCTTTCTTTTCACACAAAATTACAAAAGCACAAAACCGACCATTGCAGACACTGCCCAAACGCTGCACTCGAAGTGGGCGGAGCGAGTCGCCCCAATTGGCCAATCAGCAGTCGGGCTTCTACTTTTATGGGGTCAAGTTGCTCTGGGAGGGGGGTGCCCACGAGGGGCCCTCTACTAGCAGATGCGTGCAGACCTTGAGATTGGTGTGAGTTGTCTTTTTTTTGGGGGGGGGGCGGGTGATTTCGTGACTTTGGGGGAGAAGGTACTTGGACGAGTGTTTTTTAGGGTGAAAATAGGCGTTTAGATATGGAAGATGACTAAAACTACGAGACCCCCTACTCTTTTCACGCTTACCTTAACCTACACTCACATTTCACAGTGAAAATACTATGAAAATATACCCCAAAATTGAAAACCCACCCGCAAAAATCCCTCAAATACACTCATTCAAAATCTCCGGATTAAAAAAATTATAAAAAATCCTCAAAATTGCCAGTTCGGATGCGGAATTGAAATCCGGTCCGCACATGGGAAGCGCTTTCGTGGAAGAATGTTTGCAGAGGAACAAAACCGCGGCTACATTGGATGGGGTGCCCTTTGTGAAGTACAGTATTCAGGTTTGTGCGCTATTTAGTTTATACCGTATTTCCTCGAAATACCCCCCGGGGTGATTGTTTCATAGTGGTCCCGAGAGGGGGGGGGTTAAACGAGGGGGGTTATTATTTCACAAGAACTTTTTTGAAATCCTTGTACAAAATCGTTGTTTGTGATGTGCGCTGGGGTAGAAAAATGCATCAATAACTGATATGTAAAGACTCCTGTAGACTAATAGTAGTACGTAGATGGTATAAACACTGTTCTAACGTGATTCCGACATTGTTTTAACGTGTGTTCTGCACTACGCAGAACACAAACTGCAGTATTTGTCATGTACGTTCTCTACACCAGGGGTATCTTGAATTTTGACCCTCCGAGTGGTTGGATAGATAGCAAATCACTCCTCCGGAGGGATAGATAGCTGAAACATTTTCTGGGGGGGGTTGGGGGGGGGTTTGGGGGGGGTTGTGGTGGTTCGATATATAGGCTTTTTCGGGCATAGAAGGAAGAAAAGGGAGAAAAATCGCTAAAAGTAGGTGTAAAATGCTCAAAATGGGTACACAAGAGCATATAGTACTTAAAATAGCTGAAAATAGGCGATTATACGCATGAACCAGTGATTTTGGAGGTGAAAATCTATATATAGGTATGAAAAATAGCGATTTTGAGCGAAAATTAGGGTATAGTTTCTGAAAAATCGCTCCAGATAGGTAGATAGCTGGGCGATTTGGGGGGGGGGTTTAGGGGGTAGTAGCCCAAAATTTTGCCTCCGGGATAGATAGATAGCTGAGCGGCCTCCGGGATAGATAGATAGCTGGGCGGTTTGGGGGGGGGGTAACCCCCCCCCCCAACCCCCCCCATTCGAGACCCCTGCTCTACACTCAATATGGGGGGGGGTATTTCGAGGGGGGGTGATTGTTTCATATTGGTCTCGAGAGGGGGGGTATTTCGAGGAAATACGGTAGTCTTATAATGGCTGAATATCGACGGGGTAGCGTTGTGACGATTTCTTTAAAAAAATCCATGGTAAGTTTGACTCTAAATGAATGTTTGCAATCCTCTTTGGGGGCATTGATGGCGGGAAACAAAATCGCCCAATGGAAACGGAAAACTGAAAACACTTCCTGCTGTCGGAAAACTGAAAACCTGTTAATCCGTTATCCGATCAAACACCTATAACGGAAATTACATATTCGCCAATGCTACATAATATCCGAGCCGACAAAATAGTAATTTCGGATATCCAAGAACTTTTTTTACCATCCAACTTTCACCGCAGAGAACCTACACCGACAGCTCGGATTCCGAATCGGAATCTGAAAACGATCCGACTTCCGATTCCGATTGCAAACCCGACATTTCCGGGTATCGGCTTTCTTCGTGTAAAACGACCGGAGATCACAGCGAGACCAGTGATAATGGAGATAAGGCGGAGCCTAATGCGAAAAGGTCCAAAATGGATCGACGGGCAAGGAGTAGAACTGTAGAAGGTATTTTTTTAGCATTTTTTAGATAGAATGTTGTTAATTGTTGTGTATTTACTTGGTTCCGATTTTGTGGATGGATAAGTGAAAAGAAGAGTAAATATAGTTATAAGTCAAGTTACTAGTAAAACGACCAGAGATGAAATACGTTGTTTTTTCAACAACCCGTTAAAAAAACGTTGTTTGACAAAAGCCTTGCCATCAGGGTAAGACAATTTGGAAGTAGGGATGGCCCTGGTTGTTTAAAAGGCTTTTAAACAACGTATTATTATTCAAATGCACCGTTTATTTCACAGCGAAACCGTTTTTTAACAGTGCCGTAAAAAATTACCATCGCTATCTGCAAGTAAAGTTTTAAGTCGTCAACTTGTAAAAAAAACTTGTTACTTCAAATTAAATTTTGTAATTTTTTTACCCTATAACTTTCCTTGTATTATGTCCACTTCTGAATTTTGGCGATTTTTTTATGCAAAATGTAAGGACTATATAAGCAACTACTCATTTGTCATTGTGAGAGGTATTTTTGTCATTGGAATTCGATTCTCACTAGATAGATCTACCATTTACACGTGATTTTGCACACGCAGAATTGAAACGGGCGCAGTCGGGTACCCCGAAACCGAACCGGGTACCCGTTCACCCGTACCCGTCGATTTTGCTGTACCAATTGACGCTGCGCAGTGCAAGTTCGACGAAATTCGACAAAATGAACAGCTCGTCCAATCAGGGCACTCCGTCCAAAGACTCCTCCCATTTTCAAAATTCTTTTTCTGGTGAAACTACACCGGGAAAATCCGACACTGGCAAAAAAGTTAGCTATGGACAGAGGAAAAATGGATTTGTCAATGGAGAGTATGATAAGTGGTTGGTTTTTTTATTGTTTGGAGCTTCGTGACGTTGCGAATGCCTCAGCCATTTACCGAACTTGAAACATTGTGTCTTAGGCGCTCCACACGGTGGTTGACGCTACTTTTTAGAAGTCAATTGAGTCAACTCAGAGTCAACTGTTTTTTTTTAGTTGACCCCAGAACCTATTTAGTTGAAAACGTGCACACTTTTTTGTGTCAACTGAAAAAATTTGGACAGTTGACAATTTTGAGAAAGTGACAAGTCAATTAAAATGACACGCGTGCGCTAAAAAGTGTACGTTTTTCATTCAGTTGACATTTCTTGATGATTACCTTTGTCAATTGGGTGATTTTATTAGGCAAAAATCAACTTTAGTTGACATTTTTGCTGCACTCAAATAACATATTTTTATAGTGAAAATGTCAACTAGTGAAAAGTGTGTATGTAGTGCATGCAAGTGTACGTTTTTAGTTGACATTTTCATTTTACAGAAATTCAATTGACACAAGTAGTCACTCTTCATTGTCAACTGCCCAAAATAGCAAAAAAGTACGTTTTTTCGCTAGTTGACACAGCACTCGCCGACTTTCTAAAAGTACCTTTATTAATTCATTTTTAATTGAAAATGTATGAAATTTGAGACTCTGATAGAGAAAAATTTACTCCATCTTTCATAGAAGAACTTTTTGCATGAAAAATTTAAATTAAGTTTTGAAAAACATTTTTGTCCAAATTTTTTGCTTGAGTTGACATCAGGTTTTTGTACTGATCGTACACGCACGCTCACTTGACAACCATGAATTTTTAACTTTGTCAACTTCAAAAAAAGTTTTATCACAAAACTTACTAAAAATGTAATTTGATGCTGTAGTAGTGAGGGAAAAGGTGAAAAAGTCAATTAAGACTGGTGAATGCAGACTGTCATAGATAAAATGACCAAATTGCTCAATTGACATATCATTGTGATTGTATTTGTCAAATTCATGAATTCATGCTCAACTCAGCAATTTTTCACTCATTTTCAAAAATCATTTTTGAAAGTCAAAAATGTTTCCATTCTTAACAATTAAAAAATATATGTTTGAATATTTTTCCTCTATCAAATGACATGTATTACACAATTTAAATTGCAGTAAAAACATAACTTTGAAATATTTATACAAAGAATTTTCTTAAAATCATATATTTTGTTTCCTGTATGCATTTCTTTTTGTTCAGTGATCACTATGTCCCAAATTTTTTTATCTTTCTGCTGGTACTGTTTGCAATATGATATACATTTGTTGTGTTAAATGAAAAATAAATTTTGGTTTGATACAAAATATTTTTTTCATCTATCATTAAGGCATCATTTAAACATGTTGATATATCAAAAAATTGCCCTATATTAATACTACATGAATCACCAAAACAATTTTCACACAATTACACATGTCACAAATTAAAAAATTTTCAATGTGAAACAAGAAAATAAATTTTATAATTATCATACTTTACTTTAACATAAATAATTGAGTGTCACAATATCAAATGGATTTTGCTTAACAACATAGGAACATTTAAATCACACAAATAGCATCAAAGAAGGCTGGGTCAACTCATTTCTGAAAATGTATTTTTTGCAGTTGACAATATCGTTTAACAGTCAGACCTAACTACCCAAAAAATAACAAAAAACAGGTTAACACATACGCAGTAGCGTAAATGTCTACTAAGAAATAGGTTGTGTCAACTAAATGGAGTTGACTCTGAGTTGACGCTGGAATCTATGTCAACTAGCGTGTGCAGCGCCTTAGTTACACTGATTAAATAACTCGTTAAATTTGTAACACTCAGATCGGGCAACCTGAAAAACGTGCAAACACGGTCAAAATACCAAGTCAAAAACTACTACATTTTATACTTTTTATATTATTCTAAGTAAAGTTCACCGCAATTGTTCGGTAAATGGGTGCAGTAAACGGTTACGGTACGGTAAATTATGCGACGCAGGGGGTGCCCACATCCACACACTTACAACAACAACTTTACCCCCCCCCCCAATCTCAGCATGGTGACCACGCCTACAAAAGGTGCGAATGCGTTCGCTGGGGCCATAACTAATTCGATTTTGATGGATAGTCCACCCAAATGTGAACCGGAACCGGGCACCAGTCGAATGGATACACAGAAACGGCCATTGGGTATGTACTTTTGGTTGTATACTGTGTTTTGTTCGCTTGAATGGCACCCCCTTGAATACCCCCCCCCCCCATCTGACAGAACTTAGGGAAATTATGGATGGAAAAGTTATAATTTAAAGAATTGTACAAAAAAAATCAACTGTCACCCCTACTTATGAGTGGCAATTGCGTAAATTGGACAAGTACTTGTCAAAAGTTTACTTGTCACTTATCGTCTCACCTTTTACCTCATTTCACTTGACACTTCCCCTGTCACTTGGCCGCGAGTCAGTTCATTAGGTGCCTTTCACTATGGATGGCCGGATAAAAAAACAAGTGTCGTTAAAAAACTTCTTTTTTTCTCATCCCTCCGCCCACAAATCGCTCCCTCTCCCACAGGCATCGCAGCCCGCAGTCAGCCAATGAGCACTCGAGGCAAAATCGGCTCGTCGGTTGGCTCGGACACCTCGCCGGACCCGTGGCACCAGTGCGTGTGCTGCAGGCAGCCGTGCGCGGATTTGTGGATCTTGTTGAGGCACTGCAACTTTATGCACCCCAGATTGGTGTGGCGATATAAGGTGGGTGGATGTTTTGGGGGTGGGTTATTTTGGCGGTTTTTACTGAGAAAATTAGTGACAACAGTAAAATTTCAAGAAATACATGGTGCGGCAATTTAGACGGACCCCATAAAGTTTTGGATAACTTGTCACTGGGTAGTCGGATTAACGTCAAATTGTAGGTCAACATTAACAACTTAATAAGAAAGAAGCACAGAAAATATGGCTGCGATAGCTCCACTCGTTCTCAAGTTATTCATGGAAATGTGTAAATGTCACTTTTCCACCACCTAGCTTTACGACCAATTACACAGCGCCCGCCGATTTCCTTATGGACATAGCGAAGTGGTGGCGGGCGTGCACGCATTTAGGCATGCAGCTGCGAAAGGAAAATCTGGAGGAGAAAAAACTGAAAAAAACAATCCGATCCCGATCCCGGTCCTGAGAAGTCAATCCCGTTTGAACGATATCACAAGGTGGTGGAAAAGTGACAATTACGCGTTTGCATGAATAACTTGTGAACGAGTGGAGCTATCGCAACCATATTTTCAGGGATCCTTTCCTATTTAGTTGTAAATGTTGACCTAAAATTTGACGTTAATCCGACTACCCAGTGACAAGTTTTTCAAAACTTTATGGGGTCCGTCTAAATTGCCGCACCCTGTACTTATCTTTCCGAAAAAGGACAAAGTTCCGGTCGGTCAACGGTACGGTAAAGGACATCGCTTTTTACGGTAAACGTTTCCGGTGCGAACAATTTCCCTATTTCCGCCGCAGACGCTGCCCCCGCGCAATGGAAAATCGGTGGGCGTGATCACAATAACTCCAGCATTCGGTTTCGATCTCAGTTGCGACTTGTCACCGAACAGACATTTCAGGTAAACTTTCTTTTCTGAAAGTAGGGACGGTTGGGGCCAGGGATCAATTTCACAAGTTGATAAGTAAAGACCTATTTTAGCAGTTACAAGTGAAATGGCAATTTAAAGTTGAAAGCAAAGTAATTTTAGTGGAAGTTTCAGTTTTAGTGTGAATTAGTGTTTTTAGTGTGAATTTAAAAGAAAAGTAAAAAGTTTACTCCACTTTTAACCTGCCACTTGCCATTTCACTTATCATTTTAGTTCTCACTTCTGAAATTTCTCTACTTGCGGAATTGGCACCTGAAGTTCTGTAGATTTCAGACCCTGCGTAGGTTCAGATATATAGTAAATCGGTCCTCCCCACGGATAGATAGCTAAGATTTTCTTGGTTGGTTTGGTTCAATATATAATAGGATTTTTAAGGTGTGGGAAAGCTGAAAAATGAAGATAAAATAGAGGTAAATAATTAGAACAATAGTCATAAAAGCAAAAAAAATATGACCAAAAATAGCTGAAAGCTGAAGAACACATGAATTAATCATTTCGGAGGTAGAATGGGGAAAAGGTATGAAAATCAGCGATTTCGAACAAAAATTGCACCAGACAGCTGAATAGCTGGCTGATTTGGGACGAGGGGGTTTGTTCAGAGGACAAATAGTAGCCAAAATATGCCTCGGGTAATATACATAGCTTAAGCGTTTGGGGGTACCCCCCCATCCCTACAAGACCCCTTGGGGGCAGTCCCAAACCCTGTAAAATGTCAAAAGTAATGTAATATGCCCTGCAAAATAGCGACTCGGTCCCCATTTTGCAAGACATTTTACATGACTTTTGACACTATGCATGACATATTACAGGCCCTGGGACTGGCGCCTGTTGTAGGGCGTAGGTTGTAGGGTGCCCCAGTGCTAGCATAGTGGCGTAGGGTGTCCCTCCCCCCTTCGTAGGGTGTCCGGCTTGGTGGGGCTGGTGCAGAAACGACTCTGTTTCAGCGAGCTGCTCGTGCACAGGTCAGCGGCCACTCTCAACTGGGTGTCAACTGGTTTTCGTGTCAATTCAGATTTCAGTTGACGGGTCGCGGGATAATTTTCAAGTGCACGTGCGGCAATGGCTCAAATGGAGTAATATCAGTATGATCATCTGAGACAAGGACGTAGCCAGGGGGGGCGGGGGGCGGCCGCCCCCCCCCCTTCCCGGGCCGGACCAAAAAATGTGCCAGAAATGGCACTTTCAGACGACGATTTTGTCGACAGTTTGAAAAAAATTTGCGCGCAAGCGCGCATTTTCCCTTCACTACATATATTTTCGGCTGACCGGTTGCCGCGGCCTCAAAGCCAGTGAAAATGGACTTAATTCCTGTCCATGTCGCTCTATATGCCTGTAAAATACAGACATATACCGCTGTTTTGGTGCCAATGCCAACGCCAGTGGCGCCATGGCGTGGCGCCTACGAATGGCGCCATTCCCCTACTACAGGGGTAAAATTTTAGGGGGGGGGGCGCCGCCCCCCCCCCCAGTTCGCCGGGCTCCGTATACAATCCGCCCCCCGCTCAAAAGTCCTGGCTACGGCCCTAATCTGAGAATCGTTTCGCGATCTATCGACTAAAATCTGAATTGTAACTAGTGAGCCCAGTTGACACCCGATGTCATGGTCAACTAGTTTGTTCAGGGCCATAGAATTGAATCTGAATTTTATTATACATCTTAAAATAGTGGCATAGATAATAAATACGATCAAAGACTAAGGGGTCTTGTAGTTTTGGACCGCCGCGGGTGTTCAGATAGATAGTAAATCGCCCCTCTATAGGGATCCTTAGCTGGAATATTTTCTGGATGTTAATGTACATGCTTTTTCTAGGTGTAGAATGTAAAAATGTAGAACAAACGTCAGAATTAGCCTCTGGAAGCACTTAAAGGGCTTAAATATTTACCTAATTTTGTACATACACATTTATATTTAAGCTAAATTGCTGAAAATTCGCTCCAATAGACAATTGAAAAAAGTTCTGGGTTCAGGAGTAGTGGCACAAAAATTTCGCCTCAGGGTAAATAAATAGATAGCTGGAGCGTTTGGGGGGTTATCGCCGCCTATTAAACCCCGCTTCTACCCGAATTTCCAAAATTACCCGCTTTTAACGATCTACATTTGCACAAACAACCGCCAAAAATACCCCGAAAATCGCTATAAAAACCTCCAAAAAGGGGTCCCCTCGCCCCCCTTTACCCCGCTGCCCCCCCAGCACAACATCACAACCCCCAGACAATGCGCGTTGGCAGTGCGCCAAGCGGCGTGCGACCGGCGTCAACTGAACGTGCCGCTGCAGTCAACTGCGGCCGTGCAGACGCACCCCCTCTCTTCGTCAACTGCGGGCGACCCCCCTCCAGCGGCGGCCACCCCCACGCAATTGCTCGCGCATTGTACTGGTGAGTTGGGAGGTTGTGAATGGTGATGGGGGTGTTTGTGAATCGGACTGGGGGTCATTTTCTGTAGGGTTTGAAACGGGATCAACTTTGAAACGGTTTGAAAATTTTCGGCATTGTGTTTACCTTTTTAATTTTCGTGATCGGAACCGAAAATCTCAGAAATGATCGGGATCCCGCGATCGGGAACGCTAGCACGGTAGCATGCAACCCCCATTGGAGACGCCTACCCCCAACCCCCCCCCAGGTAGGGGCGCCCGTCCGGCGACGGGACACGTGCGGCAGTACTTCCGCAGCGGGACCACGCGGCCCCTGGGTCCCTGCGACCCCAGCGACGACAGCGAAGCCGAGCAGCACGACGCTTGGGTCGACGTTTACAGCGCCAGGGTTGGTTGGGGGGTCCTATTGGAGAATTTGAAAAAAAAATTTAAATAACGTTGTTGTTTTTTAAACGATTTGTCAAAAATGCGAGGTCTGAAAAACGCCTGAAGATTTAGAAAGTCGAAAATTTAGAAAAATTCTGATGGGGCCCCCACCAGTTAGTTCACATTGCAAATTCGTGTCAACTTTTGTCAACTAAATAACACAAAAAAAAATGTGAAACCATCACACATACAGAAACAATGGAAACTATATGTCACTATATAAAATTAACTATGCTCCTTCACACAGGACAGTTGAAATCACCCAATTTACTAAAATTTAGTTGACACGAATTCAGTTGACATCAAGCTAGTGGGGGCCCATTGTCGTAAAAGTGTCAAAGTTACGTTGAAGAAAAATCGTGGAAAATGTGTGCCACCTATTCTAGATGAATCTTCAGTGCTTAACTCTATTTTCGCAAATTTTGACTTATCGACTACCGTATTTCCTCGAAATACTCCCCCCCTCGAAATACCCCCCCCCCTCGTTTGACCCCCCCCCTCTCGAGACCACTATGAAACAATCACCCCCCCTCGAAATACCCCCCTCGTTTGACCCCCCCCCCCTCTCGAGACCACTATGAAACAATCACCCCCGGGGGGTATTTCGAGGAAAGCCTCAATTATTACGGCCTTCAAATTGCAGAGAATCAATGAATTCATGGACTTGAACAAGGGCGAGAAGGAGTTCATGATTGCCTGGAACAGATACATTGAACAGACCAGACGGTAACTTTTGTGACAGAAAACTTTTCCGTTTTTCAAAAGTTACCTTTTTTAGTTCCCACCACAAAAGTTCTGATTTTTTGACAAAACTGTTTTTTGAACTTATTTTTCTAAAAAGAACACATTGCTTGGGTGGGGTGGGAAGAGGCATTTTCTTTCTTATTTTTTCAAATTCTGAAAAACAATAGATTTGACATTTTACGCTTTTGGAAAGTATCACCCCCACTGTAAAAGAAGTTTGAAAAACAAGCTTTTAGTACTTGTTCTGCCTGTGCACAGTGTCAATTTTTGAAGGGGGAAGTTTTATAGTTTTCGGCGGACTTTTCGTTTCAATTTTTAGATAATTTCAAATTATACCTTTTCGATCAAATTAAAATTTAAAATTTTGTAAATCGATACTTCCATTCAAAAAAAAAACGATATCAAAAGTAATAGTTGACCGCTGTTCACGCTGTTTTGATGTGACGACAATGTTTTTGTTGATAAAATCGATGAAAAATACAATATGTGAGATAATAACATTTGGGATAAGAACACATGTCCGGTTTCTCTTTCTCATACCATTTATCAAAATTAATTAGTGTCTGACAAACGACAACTTGTTGACACACAAATTTTGTCATCGTCCATGTCATCGACAATAATTTCAATCGATTTTCTCAACCGAAACAAAATCGTCACATCAAAACGATCAACTTTATGGTGTCAACTTTCCGTTTTCTGCAGGCAAAATTTTACCATTTCTGTTTGCCCTAAATAATTTTGCGACACCCTAGTGTACACCCCTCAAAATTAGTGAAAAAATCGCACCCCAACCCCCTAACCCTCAAATAAACCCCCCTCAGCCCAATAGCGGACAAAGGTCTCAGCGAACTACTGATCGATTTCGTACGGAGACACCCCCGTTTAATCGGTCGGCTGAGAAATCACTTTGTGCTTCACGTGAACGTGTTGAGAAACAGATCCCTGCTGAGACAGACTGAGTTTTCGCATGTTTTGCATACTGTTGATGGAATTGTAGGGCGCCATAGGTAGGGGTGTTTTTAGGGGGATGTGAATTAACATTTGGCGAGGTGCCAAGTTGTGAGAAGTTGATGCGCGCACTGGTTTACTACCGGAATTTTTAGAGTTCATCTTTTGAGCATTTGAATTTACGAGAATGGTCCTGCACACACTAGTTGACAACGACACTTAAAGTCAACTGGTTCCCATCCCAATTCAAAGCTTGCTGACTGTTAAAAACTACAAAAAAAATAAATACGTCATACCGATCTTGCACATTGCACATAACGCAACGTTTCTTCAACACTACAGCACCATTTGCAACATAATTCATCACATAACGTCGTTCGTCGGCTCGTGAGCAAGCTTTGAATTGGGATGGGAACCAGTTGACATTTGGTGTCCTTGTCAACTGTATGTACGCCCAATGCGTTATTCTTCCATCAGCTGCAGTTGACAGACACCTCATTCTGGTAAACTGTAATGCTTTCAAGGCTGATTGATCAGCTTACTCAATTTTGGGAGTAAACTAGTGTGCGCAGCGCCAAAAAGCTTTCTTTGGTAAGTAAGTTGACGAATACAGTTATCAGTGATTAAAGCGGCGTTTACACTGCATTTTGTGCCGACAAAAACAGAAGACAAAAAGTTTCATAATTCCACAATAAAGTTCCATATCTGCTAGACAAAGCAGTGAAGTATACTCACTAGTTGAGTGTACACACATTTGCAGATGATTCGGGCACGTCGTTCACGACTTAAAAACAAATTACACTTGGTTCGGTTTTCGTTTTGAAACCGAACCGACAACTGTAATTTGCTTTCAAGTCTTGAACGACAGGCGCAAATTATCTGCAAATTGGCATGTGTGTACACTTAACTAGCGAGTATACTTCAGTGTCTTTCCTTGCAGATATGGAACTTTTTTTCCGGAATTATGGAACTTTTTCACTCTTTTTTTTTGTCAGCACACGAAACCGTGTAAACGCCGCTTAATTGTTTCTGAATTTAATACTTGCCACTTGTCGATAAGCTGAATTTGTCCCTGGGGGCCAGTGCAGTAGTAAAATTGCGTGTGAGATTAGACAGTCTGACAAATTTTGTCTCATATTTGACACTTTACATGACATTTTACAGGGTTCGAAACTGGCCCCTGGAACCGTGTTTGTTCGTTTTTCGATAGGCCTCATACTTTGTATGAACACTGTTTGTACTCAATTTTTTATGTTGAATGGTCCAAATGAAAAACTTCACTTGATCTAGAATTTTATCGTTGATAATGTTGAATTTTTGACTGCCCGCATCGACTGATCTTTTTGAATTTTGATTTTTTTTTACAAATTCATTCGGAGAAGTGTGCACGTTAGTAAGTGGGACAGGGACCAGTCCCAGACACTGTACAATGTAAAATGTCAGGTAAAATTTGTCAAATGCTATGTAGAAAATTTTGTCACAATTTGTCAACAGCACATGACATTTTACATCACACTAACATTGACAAGTTTGACATTGAACATTCGACAAAATGTGGGACTGGCCCGTGGTCCGAAGTATATAAAGCCCTTTTCAAGCAATTTCGCCAGTATTCAGGACAAATTATATTCCCATTATTGTGCTCCGGTGTTTCGTGTCTTTCGTTGTTTGTTCATTATTCCAGGGGCGAAATTTAATTTGCCCGGCTAATTTTTTGGACGCCCGATCTTTTGTTTTTATAATGCTGATAATTCTTTATTTTTAACTTCAAATTTCTAGAAAAATTTAATTTCTAGAAAATAGAATCGGGACTGTCCGAAAAACTGTCCGGTCCATTAGTGTGTTCAATGTTTTACGCTATTGCTTTAGGACGTTATAGGGTCAATCAAATGGTTTGTAAACGTGACATTTCTCAATACCTAGATAACTTTCAAAGTACAAAACACATTCATATAGTGCAAAATGTCTGCTAAGGAACTAGCTTACAGGCTCCCAATCCCAAGCCCTGTAAAGTGTAAAGTAAAGTGTCAAATGTAAAGTCAAATGCAAAGTCAAATGTAAAGTAAAGTGTCAATTGTGTATCCAAATCTTATTTTTTTGTATCCAAATCTTATGTCGAAAAAAATTTTCAGGTATAAAAACATAAGATCTGGATATGGAAAATAAGATTTGGATACACAATTGACAGTTTACTTTACATTTGACACTGTGCATACCAATTGACATTTGGCTTTGCATTTGACTTTACATTTGACACTTTACTTGACATTTGAATTTGCATTTGACTTTACATTTGACACTTTACAGGGCTTGGGACCGCCTCCAGGTGTGTCAAAAATGTTTTCGACCCTTGAGTTTTTTTAGAGCATTTCAGAAATAAACTCTTGGCAACGCTAAAATTTCGTTGAATGCTACAAATTGTATTTGGGTTGTATCTTTACGGTAATACTCGAGACTAATTCTGCTAATTGACAAGTAACTAAAAACGTGCTAAGTGATAAGTAAAGTTAAAAGTGGCGAGTTAAGTGGCCGGAAAACTTATAATTGACAGGTAAACCTGTTTCCGAATATTCTAGTCACATACCGTATTTCCTCGAAATACCCCCCTCGAAATACCCCCCCCCCCCCTCAAAATGGCCACTATGAATTTATAAACCCCCCCTCGAAATAGGGCCCACACACACTAGTTGACATTTGGTGTCGATGTCAACTAGCGTGTGTGGGCCCAATTTGGTGTATAGAGTACGTAAATGACAAAAGCTGTGGTTTGTCATCCGGCAATGCAGAACAGACGTTAAATACAATGACTGTGATATGTTATAACAGAGTTTTTTCACCGTCTACATACTTATGTAAGTCTAAAGAGTCTTGTAAATGGCGGTTTTTGTTGCATTTTGCGTGCGTCTGCGTGCGTTTACTGGTATTTCAGAAAATTTCTTGCTAAATAACCCCCCCCCCCTCGAAATACCCCCCTCGTTTCACCACCCTGAAAATTTCCACTCTGAAAAAATAAACCCCCCGGGGCTAATTCGAGGAAATACGGTAGGATCTATACACACTGGGTGTCAACTGGTTTTTATGTCAAGTCATATTTTAGTTGACGGGTCGCGGGACAATTTTCAAGGAGCAATGCTGAGAAGATATTAATATTGATATTTGCATTCGGCCATCGTTCGGCCACCCGTCAACTAAAATTCCGAATGGAAACCAGTCCGCTCAGTTGACACCCGATGTTATTGTCAACTAGGCATTGTGCGTCTGGCCCCACACACGCTAGTTGACATCAACACAACTGTCAACTGGTTCCGATCCCAATTCAAAGCTTGCTGGCGAGCCAACGAACAACCTTCAAATGCAAGCTTGGAATTGGGATCGAAACCAGTTGACATTTGTGTTGATGTCAACTAGCGTGTGTGGGGCCAATAGCCGACGTTAACAAGTTAGTTGACTTGCCGCTTTAACTATACTTTGCAATTGACCAATTTTTGACACTTTCGCTGGCGAAATTTATCCGGAAAGTGTCTTATTATTAAATTTATCCAAAAGTTTGTTTTTTCCATTATTTTGGATTTGTAAAAATCAGGAATACACCTTGCCGCCGATGTCAGGTTTCTTTCAAAAAAGTTTATTATTTTATGCTGATAAATGTTTTTCTACTTTATTCCAGTGTACGCTTTTCATTTCTCAACTGTTGTGAATTTCTCTTGTTTTTTTTCTTGATAGGTAATTGATGATATTTTCAAATTCTTAGAATTTTTAACTTGGGAAAAATAAAGTATGCCACGAAATTGAACAATTCATTTCTGCGCGATTAGGCAAGTATTTACCAGTACAAATGTAAACACCTTCCCAGTCACGTCCGTCATCCTATTTTTTATTTTACTGGTCCTATCTGCAGATCTGGGGCGCGCCAGGAGCTGAAACTTGCTTGAGATATTGTCGCAACCCCCCTCTACTTCGCATGAATTGGTGGGGGGTCGCCCTAAGTGCAAAAATTTTATTGGCTTTTTTGGTGTCCCACGCAGGTCCGTCACCCACTGATTTCTGAGCTGTGGGAGGGGTATAAAACTAAAATTTTGGGATGTGTTACCAACACCCCTCCCCTACTATACACTATTCAATAATGTGAAATTTATGTGAAAAATTTCTAAAAAATTCTCTTATTCTTTAAAAAAACAACATCCCCGTAGATGGATGACAAAAAATTCACTGTTTTATCAGACACTTGAAGAGCTGGTTTACACTACTTTAAAGGGAAGGGTTTGATGTTTAAAGTTATGTAAAGAACCATACCTCTAAAATGCCTGCATTGCAAAATTTACTTATGGGGAATTCAAAGTGTAAATTTTGTAAATTTTTGTTGCTGCAATGATGTCATTATGGGCCCACACACACTAGTTGACATCGCAAATTCGCGTCAACTCAGTGTCAATTGAATAAAACAAGAAGTTTGTAAAAAGCATCACACTTAACAGGAACAATGAAAATGAAGTGTCATGGTGTAAAATTAACTATGCTCTATCAGATAGATAAGTTGAAATCACAGTATCACTTAAATTCAGTTGACATTTAGTTGACACGAATTCAGTTGACATCCAGTGTGTGGGGCCCCTATGATGTCACAAAATGAATGTGTGCATGTGTAAAGTGGTGTTTGGACACTCGCATTGGCTGTGTGCATGATTTGTGCTGCAGCTGCAGTGAATTCACAGCTGCGCATGCACGTGCGCAACTCCAAGCACAACGCTCCGATACTTGAACACGCCAGTTGACAAGGGCACCTGGATTGTCAACTGGTTCTCATCCCAATTCAAAGCTTGCTCACGAGCCGACGAGCTGCGTTCAAATGCACCGTGTCGAATCGGTGTTGCCAATGAAGCTGTAGTAGTGTTGAAAAAAATATTTAAGTATTATGTGCAAGGCCGGTATGAAGGGGGGTGCACTGATACGCACATCTGCCCGTTACGCACATTTACCCGTGTTTTTCACTTGACACTTTTCCAAGTGATTGTCAGATATGAGTGGAGTGAAAAACATTGCGCAATGACATTAGTGAACTTTTTTCACTTCACTCATATCTGAAAATCACTTGAAAATGTGTCAAGTGAAAAAAAACAGTGAAAAATAGCCATTTTTGCACTGTTTTTCACTTGACACATTTTCAAGTGATTTTCAGATGAGTGAAGTGAAAAAAGTTCACTAATGTCATTGCGCAATGTTTTTCACTCCACTCATATCTGAAAATCACTTGGAAAAGTGTCAAGTGAAAAAAACAGGCAAATGTGCATAACGGGCAGATGTGCGTATCAGGCCTGCCCCGGTATGAAGTACCTATGTATGTGTGTTACTCCGAATTTCGAGCGAACTTCGAAGCGAATGTGAGCAAACTTCGAATTGGGATGGGAACCAGTTGACATAGTGTGTGTAGTGCGCTCATTTCCCACATTGACTATTTGCACATGCAAATCCATCGTATACCCACTTGAACAGGCATTTAATTTCTGTGTTTTTCTACCTATAAGTCTAGTGTCATTTTATTTATGAACGAAATCCATAAATCACTGCAGCAATATATTTACACACAATACTCCAAAAAGTATCACAAAACTCGAGTCTATTGAATCAGCAGCATTGTTCACTTTTTGCACATAGACTTTGTGGGTACGTTTTTGCTGGATGGGTACCTCACTTGGCACATTGCCAATATTCTTTTCAGGGTTTGGATGATCATTTTGTGTGAAATCCAACGATAATTTCGGTTCACTTGATGCATCCTGGAATTGGGGGTGATGTTTTTAGACATTTATCTACCATAATCTATCTGAATAGTAGGTTTGACGGATGTAAATTTTCCTGTCTGATTGTAAATGATAAATAACGATAGTTAAAAAACAGATAGATAGTTACAGATAGTTTTAACAGAAAGTCTGGAAGATTTTCATTTCTCTTTTTGACGTTTCAGATTTTTCTTCCACCACTAAAAAAACCCTTAAAAAAACGTCTTTTTTTCTAGAAAAATAAAACTATATTTGGGGAAAAAATCGATAAGTCATTTTAGGAAGAAAAAAATTTTACACCAATTTAAAACAAATTCCAACGGGTTGTCTATCGTTAAAGATAAGACATAAAAAGTTGGTGTGTGGAATGTCATTAGCAAGTAAAATTATAAGTGATTTTCAATAAACAATTTACATGCCACCTGTAAGTTGACTTCTCACTTGTCGTATCACTTCACACTTTTCCTTCACTTGTCCACTTGTGAAATTTTCAAATGAATAGGAATTTTACCTGTGTTTTCAAGTACCAAGGTACCCATTTCCAATCATTTTTTCCACCAGCTGCGTCAAACTGAGGCTGCATTGGTGTCACAACAATTATATTTGACTCAGATATTGCCCTTGGATTAGTTTTTGGCTTCTTTCCAAATTTTTCTTGCTCTAAATTGTTACTTTTATCAATGCTGTCAGCCACCACAAATTCAATAGAATATGGTAGTTTTGTGGTGAATTTTTTTCTGTTCTCTAATGGAACCAAGAAGTAGCTGGGTGTGGTCTTTCTGCGGGTTTTGGGGGGTTTTATCTGGTTGTAAGGAATTTCAGTGATTTTCACAGCTGACGCAAAGTGCCTTCACTCTCCTTCACACTGCTTCACACATTTTCACAGCACTTTCAAGTCGTGTGGAGTGATTTCACGGCTCCAGAATGGCAATGGGTTGGCAAAAATGAGGTCTGGGGGCAGTCCCAAGCCCTGTGAAGTGTAAAGTAAAGTGTCAAATGTAAAGTCAAATGCAAAGTAAAGTGGCAATCAAAACAAAAGAGAAAAGATTTTATTACTGAACTTTGCATGACAATTGACACTTTACTTTGCATTTGACTTTACATTTGACACTTTACTTTACACTTTACAGGGCTTGGGACTGCCACTAGTAATGCATGGTGAAGGGTTTTGAAACATCTGCGTGCTGATCATTCCTGGCACTCCATGTACCATGACACGTCAAGATTTGCATGGTATTTCCATGTTAATTCACTTAAAACTTTTGAACATGGTATTGACACCTACAGCATGGCTCCGAGTATGGCTCCGAGCCCAGGGCACTATAGATTGCAAAAAGTTTATGCATAGTGCCTGGCAGAATCCTACCATAATTGATTGAATAAACTCTTGTGGTAAATTTCCTAATCAATAATTCCATTGTAAAAGCTTAATATTATTACCGTATTTCCTCGAATTATCCCCAGTGGGTTTATTTTTTCAGAGTGAAAATGTTGAGAGAAAAACGTGAAAAATGCAACAATAACCACCATTTATAAGTGTTTACAGCCTAATATAAGGATGTAGATGGTATAAACGATGTTCTAACGTAACACAGTAAGTGTATTGAACGTCTGTTATGCATTTCCCGGACCACAAATCCATAGTGCCCATTTTGAGGGAGGGTATTTCGAGGAATTACGGTATGCAAAACTGTATTATTGTTGGTTCGTTATTCAGATTGTGGTAAGTAGATTTCCATACTTTAAGTGTGATGTCCACCGAGAATATTAATTTTTATAATGTGTAAAGCATCTGTATCAAGAACGTGTTGAGGGCGCTGAAAATGCTCACTTCACATTGCTTCAATTCTTTCTATAAATGAAATCGTGAGGTGTGAGTGAAGTGTATTTGTTGTGTAAAGGCACTTCACATCAATTCACGGCACATGAATCACGCACTGATTTCTCCCTCCGTCTGTGCTGCTTGTACTAGCAATTGATGTTTGGGTAGGCTCCGCAGAGGTCATTGCAGTCAGTTGAGGTGTGCTTGTACTTGTAGTTATGTGTAATGTTGACCTTGTGCTGGCTGTAGTTGGCTGAAAATGTGTTTTTGGAATCTTGAGGGGGCGTTTTGGGGGATTTCGATGAAAAACTGACAAAAGTTTCCAGTTCTAAAAATTCCCCCTTGAATAATTCCCACCCTTTAATAAATCCCCCTGTAAGACGAGTGAGGACGAAATCACTCGACATCGCTTGAGACATACGATCAATTTGTTATGTTCAATTTGAACAAAGATAACATGTTATTCTGTTAATAAAGCATATATTGTGGAATGAATTGACAAAAATGCTTTGAAATTTTGACAAAAAAATAATCCAAACACTCACCAAAACATCGCCACCAACTTGTTTACCCTGCACCCCCTCCCTTGCAGTCCCATCGCACATCAAAGGAAACTCATTCTGAAACACCTCCCTCTGCAGGGACATATATAACTCTGCCGCCAGACTTCCACAATTGTCCTCTAGATCGATTAGGGTGCATATTGACTGTTCTGAGACCCAGGTGCGCATTAGACAGACTAGGTCCTGGTTTTGGGAGCATTGGGTTCTGGGGGGGGGGGGGTTATTGAGGGGAGTTTGAGAGTGTAAAGTAAAATTGAGTGACTGATGGCTGTGCAGATTTTGATCAGTTATGCACTCATATTTATGTGTAAAATTCTAATGCAGGTGTGGCGAAAAGATTGTCATTCGACACTATGTATATTCAGATGTTTTATTTCACATTTTCAACCCTGCCTGAAAAAAATTGCCATAAAAACACAGCTTCCATGGGGCTATATTGAATGGTATACGATATTTAATTTACCTGCAAGCCTCTATACTCTCCGCGAACTGATGTCCAAACATGAAGCAGTCATTCACAGGGGGCAATTTCAAAACATCAGCCACACATTGCCCGTGTTCTATTAGCTGCTGTTGTCTGTGATCATATTGGTAATGTTAATCGGGACACTCCCCGGCCCTGTGTTCTTGAGGAATTGGCCCCTCTGGGCCTGTAAAATGTCAAATGTCAAATGTCAAAATTCATGTTAAATGCCCTGTCAAACGACCGGTATGTAAAAAAAGAATAATTTGCAATTTTACGTTTCATTTTACATGAGTTTTGACATTTTGCTGACATTTGTAATTTACAGCGTATTGGATTCCCCACCCCAGGGGCCAATTCCTCAAGGAGACAAATTGCAGAAAGGTTGCAAGTAAGCGTCAAGTGTATTTGACAAGTGACATTGCGACAAGTGCATTTTTTGAAAACCACAAATTAGGATTAGGGAAATTAGAACCACATTTCAAACAGCATAAATGAAATATTTCAGTCACTCTAATGCTGCGATTACAGCTCTGGCGTAAAATTGACCGGGCCTAAAATTGATTTTTGGGCGTAAAATTAATTACAGGTGAATGGATAAAGACATGGCGTTGTAATTTCAGTCAAAGAAATTGCAAATTGCAAAGAAAAGAAATTCAGTCAATTGCAGATGTTGCTTGTGTCCAGAGCTCGTCAGTTTATTTTAATTGTACTAAAAGTTATGAATTTTGGCGCAAATTTTTTTTAATTTTACGCCCTAATTTTTTGCAACTTACAGCGCATAATTGAAAAAATTGTGCTAAAATTCATAACTTCTGGTACAATTAGAATAAACTCATGAGCTTTGGACACAAGAAACGGCTGCATCTAAGGTTTATTTGACTGAAATAACAATGTTGTATCTTTATCCATTCATCTGTAATTTATTTTACGCCCAAAATCAATTTTATGCCCAGTCAATTTTACGCCCGAGCTGAAATCGCAGTATAAGCAAAAAGTGACTGAAAAATCGGGCAAATCGCACCTGTTCTGCGAGTTTGGCGAGCAAAAAAACTCCAAAATCCTGGAAACTTCATCCAACAATTGCTTTTGGCGTGACGAACCGCATCGAGACAAGGTAGAACGAAAGCAACCCATCGTTTTCGAGTACACCCTGAGTATAAATTGACTAGCCAATTCTCTCTGGACCTTCGGTCAGGTTTCGCAGCATTCAACACTTTCACATTTTTTACACATTTACAATTACGTTTGCATTTACAGATACATTTCACAGATATTTTTACGGACTTTTATTAGAGGGAATATTTATTAGTGCACTGTTCTTTTCGCCACTTTTCTCAAACATCCAATGAACAGTGAATAACAACTCGAATCAAATGAAAAATATAATTGCAATGTTACAAAATGGTGAAGAGAGCCTAATAGACCACAGGCAGGTAGGAAAATAGGTATGTGGATTGTGGACACTTGCTAAAAACTATTGAACTCAATCCAAATGCATTTAAAATGCAACATTGGATGTTGTTGACGATATTTGGCCACTGTTTTTACATTTGTACGCTTTTTGGCACACTGCCATATGTGCACCTCTTTAGAGGGATGCACATTATTTATTTCATGACTTTTAAAAAGCCAAAATTGCACCTCTTATATGAGGGTACCACTTATTAGAGCACCTCCTATTGAAGGTAATATAGTGTAAAATCCCCCCCCCCCACCAAAAAACCTACTTGCAAGTGTGTCTCAGCTTAGCCAATGTCCTAATCTGAGTGACCATCTCGAGCACATTGGTGTCAAATGGGACACCCTGTATGCGCAGCGAGAGAACGCACTTCGTAAAGTCACTCCCTGGACACCCCTCCCCCTGGACATCCCCCTGTGCTTGATTCACCGAATCGAATCGTGAAGGGGTGAGTGAGAGTGAAGCGATTGGTGAAGCGTGGTGAAGTGTTGTGATGAGGGAGGTGGTGAGCAGTAGATCTGAGTAGTGGGTGGGTTATTTTTATGTGGATGTCTTGGGTGCTGGGAAGAATGGTGATGGAAAAGGGCAGGCAGTTTGGCGCCTAGCGCCATAGTAAAATGGCGTCAATCGTTCAAAGCATCATGACTGGCATTGGTAAACGGGCCTGTTTGAGAATAGGTATATAAATGGTAAATATAATCTCAGACAACAATTTAAAAAAATCGAATATCATCTCTCTGGGACATAGGAACATCTTGGGAAAATGAATTGAATTTTTTTTTTCTATCGTTTTTTAAATACATATATCTCCAAGCTCCATGTTTCAACGCTAATCATGATTTATGACGATCATTTTCCCTAGGGCCAAGCGCCAGCGTCACCAGACTGTCACAAATCTCATCTAAAAAATAAAATGTGCCTAAACTGTGTCAAATCCGATGTAAAATGTAAAATCCCTTATCATTTGCAGTTTGCCAGACTCTTTATGGAACTTAAGGGAACCCTAAAAGGAAAACAGATTTTGAGATATTTTTCCAACATATAACTGACACAGTTGAGGAATAGTTTTGTGATAAGTGATAAGCAACAAGTCAAGTTGTAACGCTCACTTCAAACTTTATCTGTCACTTAATGCCGCATAGTTACAACTTTATTGGTCACTTTACTCAACACTTCACACCTTCACTTGTTACTTGACCTTAACTCCTCAGTCCTCAATTACAACTTGACAATTACAATTATAAGCTCACCTGTCAACTTGACAATAGCCATTTCCTGTAACTTTTCTTCTAGTCTTCAAAAATACACTTTAAAAATGTTTTGTCTGAATTTGGATCCATCAGAAATGTATGCAATTGTAAATATATCTTATATTGGTTACATATTAACTCATGTAACACATTTGAAATATGTCAAATATCCATGTTTGTTTAATCATTCAAACAACTGAATTGGGGGGGGGGGGTTGTTGTGGGAAAGAAATCTCTTACTCAATTTTTCTATTGTAAGGTACAGTATTCTTGGAATATAATTTAAGCAAAATAATTTAGTAGTGAGATTGTTTTAGATTTGAGTATAGTTTTGTCCTTGTACTGTGAAATTGGACAGAGTATGATATTTAATGAGAAGTTGAAAGATTAAGAATCGCCAGGGCTCAGTTCCATCTTGGGACGAAAAAAATAGTTATGCTAAAACCTACCGTATTTCCTCGACATACCCCCAGGGGGTTTATTTTTTCAGAGTGGAAATTTTGAGGGGGGTATTTCGAGGGGGGGGGCTTATTCGAGGGGGGTTATTATTTCGTAAGAAATTTTCACGAAATTCATAGTCAAGAGTACGCTTTTATATACACAAAACAGGTACCGTATTTCCTCGAAATACCCCCCCCCCCTCGAAATACCCTCCCCCCCCCCTCGTAATACCCCCCCTCAAAATGGACACTATGAACTTATAACCCCCCCCCCCCCCTCGAAATACCCCCCCCCCAAATTTAGTGTATAGAGAACGTAAATGACAAAGGCTGCGGTTTGTCATCTGGGCAATGCAGAACACACGTTAAAAACGATGACTCTGCTATGTGAGAACAGTGATTATACATCTACACACTTATACAAGTCTTTAGAGTCTTATAAATGGCGATTTTTGTTGCATTTTCGACGTCTGCGTACGTTTCAGACGACAATTTTGTACTTGGTTTTCAAAAAATTTCTGGCGAAATAATAAACCCCCCCCTCGAAATACCCCCCCCCTCGTTTAATCCCCCCTCAAAATTCTCACTATGAAACAATAAACCCCCCGGGGGTATTTCGAGGAAATACGGTAATCAACGTGTCCAAGTAGGGTATATTTGGACATATCAACGTCCATCGCTACACAAACTAGTACATGTGTAGCTGCGATGCAAACTGCGACCAATATAAATACATAATATACACTGCATACATCATGTACATAATTCCAGACGGGGTTTCGAGGGGGGGGTTATTTTTTCCCCAGCCCAAAAACACCTGGGGGTATTTCGAGGGGGGATTTAATTCAAGGGGGGGTAAATCGGGGAAATACGGTATATTCCGCAGACCGCATGCTACACATTTTTCTGAACGAAACTCTCCATCATTACGCCATAGGTTATAAATCAAAAACTGCTCCAAAAACTGTTGATAGTATGTTATTCACATTTTCGAACTTTCTCAATCCTCCTGAAAATCGTTTATTAATTTCTCCCTAACTTAAACACCCTCCTATTTATCTTTAAACATATTCAACCATTATAAAAAAATGTTATTTTATTTCAAAAATTATGGTAAATCGATGGGGGCCAATCGATGACTAAGAATCGATCGAAAGTGGCTATGAAAAATGCAATTTATATATCTGAATTGTGCTATTGTGGAATTGTTCTGTTGTCTCTGCGAATGTAGTATTTGCTATTTCCGTGCCAGGCACAAAAGCCACAAATTACACTTATTTATTTAAATCCGAATGTGATGTTTGCCCAGCGCTTTGCGACAGCTGGGGGCAGTCCCAAGCCCTGTAAAGTATAAAGTAAAGTGTCAAATGTAAAGTCAAATGCAAAGTAAAGTGTCAATCAAAACAAAAGAAGAAAAGATTTTATTACTGAACCTTGCATGACAATTGACAGTTTACTTTGCATTTGACTTTACATTTGACACTTTACTTTGCATTTGACTTTACATTTGACAATTTACTTTGCATTTGACTTTACATTTGACACTTTACTTTACACTTTACAGGGCTTGGGACTGCCCTCTGGAGCCAAGTCCACTTGTTGAGAAGTCGCAGGCGAGTAACGAAAATGGTGGCAATCTCTCTCGGAAAAAGTTTAACAATTTTTTAAGTGTTTTCTTTTAGATGACTTTTCAAATCTTCAAATTTTTTTCTAAAAATAGTTGATTGACTTATGATACAATTTATAACTTTATTGATCACTTACAACGTTTTTGACCCTGGTCTATTTTCTTGTGGAATTGGGCCCTGGGAGAGGTCCATGAAAAGGTGTACTTTTGAAGTTGCTCCATTGCAAAGAAATTGGTGATAGTTTTGAAATCCAAGAGATATTTATTGAAAAATATAAACAACCAACACGATTCCACATAACTTTAAAGTTGTAAATAGACAAGCACATATTTTTCACAGATTTCTGACAACATCACAGGGATTCTAGTTAATAATAGTCAACACAGGAAAAATGGGTGCATGATGTGCGTGAAGTGGCCTCTGTAGAGGAACTTGTGAAGTAACACACTTCACCTATCATCATGGCTGTGAAGTCATGTGAAGCATTATGTAGGATAGTGAAGTGTAGTGTCTTAAAGCAGATTCATGAAGAAACTTTACCACACTTAATCATGCATCACAGACCCATCCTTTGGTGTGCAATAATTAAGAAGTGTAGAAACTGTCAACTAAACTTAATACCTAAACTGTATAGCACAAAGCATCATCTTGTACACGCAAATTGTGGCATTAGATAATCAGGTTAATTATTATCTTATGACCCATGGTATATTTACCAATCATCTGAATGTCAACTGTCTGATGATGTCAATTCAGATTTGATGTCACTGGTCGCGATCGAATCTTCAAAATTCAAATGCACATCACGCAATATTTATAGTATTTAGCGCCATTTGGAGATAGTTCCACGACTCGTGAACTACAAAATGAATTCACATCAAACCAGTTGACAATCAATTAAATGTCAACTAGTGTGTGTAGCGCCAGTATTCGATATGATAAATACAGATATACTCGGCGAACATGATACTCTGCCCTCGCACTCATTTATGTCTCACGTTGGAAGCGTGCCAATGATGATAAAGCATGCGTTTTTTGTATATAAGATGAAAAAATGATTGTTGTGAATATGTTAACGTATAGCGTTATAACAGAGATGACTTTTTTCAACTTTTTATCAAAATCGCTTGCGTAAAAAATCGTTGGCACGCTTCCAGCGCGAGCCACGCGTGCAGGGAGTAAAGTGACTGGATTTTTTTTTTATATTATAAATTTTTCAGCCGCCAAAAACGCGATGCCGCTGCATGTAATCGAAATCTGCATTCTCATTATGTTCATCGTAGCGTTTGAAAAGTCTGTCCCAACGGCCGGGGCCGAACATCATTTCGGGGTCTGCGATCAAAAAAAAGGATTTAAAAAAAAAATACAATTCCACATGTTGATAAGTGACACGAAAAGTGATAAGTTAAGTTGTGTAATATGCCAAGTGGATGGGAGGTTGATTTTTATTGTAGGTGACGTCAAGTACACTTACCGTATTTGCTTGAATATTTTTTGCCCTGGAGAATGGCTTTTTTGACAGACCTTTGTGAGGGGAAGTTACGCTAGGAATAGATTTTTATTTCATCAAAATTTTCAATCATGTTTCCATCATCAACTAATTTCACAAAATATGCTTAAAGCCAGAGTTACAGCATAACGATAAATAGAAAGTAAAGCGACAAATGCATGTCGCCGCAAATTCGATTACTCAAGAACGCTTAAAGATGTCCATCCCTTCATTTTCATTTTTTTTGTGGTTTGGTAAAATATAACATTTATACAGTCCCTTTCAAAAGTTTCATGAATAAATAATTTCAAAATATTTATGTTTACTAAAAGCGATGAAAGTAAAAATCAGAGTTGTACAAATACTGGTATTTTTAGAAAACGTAAACGTAAACGTAAATACCTTTTTCAAATCAAAAGTATAAATAGTAAAACATAAGGTATTTTTAAAATACCGGGGAAAACGTAAAATAAAACGTAAACGTAAAAATTATATTAAGTGCTTCTGCTATCAGAGAATATAAAAAACACAATGTTTTTTTACAACATAATGGATGTTCATATGATCTCCATCGACATTTTCTGCTTACCTGTATTTTATATATACCAATATTTAGAATGATGGGATCGGGATATTGAATTGGGATTGGAGTTGACATTTTGCATCGTTGTCAACTAGTGGGTGTAGGGCCTTAAGGTGCTAATTCCGTAACAGGAGAACTAAAAAAATTATGAGTGAGAAGTAATGGCAGGTTGAAAGGCAAATAAAAATTGAAAGACAAGTAAATTCATAAGTGAAATGGCAAGTTAAAAGACAAATGGCCAGTCATGAGGAAATACCAAAATGACTTTTTATTTGCATTTCAGGTGCCGGTTCCGCATGTGGACAAGTTAAGAGTTAAAAGTTAAGAGTTGAGTAAAATGACAAATGGCGAGTTAAGAGTAAAGTTAAAGTTTAAGAGAAAAGTTAAAGTTTAAGAGAAAAGTCAAAATTTAAGAGTTGAGTTAAAAGTTGAGTTAAATGTTAAGAGTTGAGTTAAAGGTTAAAAGTTGAGTTAAGAGTTAAGAGTTGAGTTAAGAGTTGAGAGACAAGTGGAAAATGATGGTAAAAAAATATAAAAAAATAAAAATGTGAAAATGGTATTGATACGGCTGTTCGCTGGCATGGTGCCAATGTTGTATGCACGACATTTGAAAATAATGTATCCAAAAAAATTATCGCTAAAAAAAGAGAAAATCGCGGAACGTTGTTTCAAATGCTCTCAAGATCTGAATTTATTTTTTTAATTTTTTTATTATTTTTTATTTCATTTTTCCCCCATTTGTCTTTTAAATCAACTTTTAACTCACCTTTTACCCTTTAACTCAACTCTTAGCATTTAACTCAACTTTTGATACAACTTTTAACCTTTAACTCAACTCTTAACATTTAACTCAACCTTTAACTCAACTCTTAACATTTAACTCAACTTTTAACTCAACTCTTAAATTTTAACTTTTCTCTTAAACTTTAACTTTTCTCTTTAACTTTAACTTTACTCTTAACTCGCCATTTGTCATTTTACTCAACTCTTAACTTTTAACTCTTAACTTGTCCACTTGCGGAACTGGCCCCTGTTCTCCCTCACAAAAATACTTTCCTTCAACTTTTTACTTTGCACTTGCACATTGGTGTTTGAGTTCTTCAATTGCAGAATTAGAACTCCTCAACATTAGAACATGTTGAATTAATCATAATACACTACATTTATCAAACAATACGGTTCCGTGTAGCATATTTTTACGTTTTCTCTGGTACCCGGGTAATTGTGCCAGGAAAACGTAACAAAGCGTAACGGTATTTTTGGAAAGCGTAAATGTAAACGTAAGTATAAATACCCGAATAACCGGGTATTTCGGGTAAACGTAAATAAGTTTTCGCAACTCTGGTAATAATCTGCTCAACATTTTTCACCAAGGTGAATTTTTTTAAAATTAAACACAAACAGCTGTCCGCAGACAGATTAAGATTTTTTCAGCGTCTAAATTACATAACTTTCCATAAACAAAATTCCTTTGTGCTCGAAAATTGTCTAAATTCACTCTGTTCGTTCTTTCTCATATCTGGGGCAGTTTCAGACCCTGTAAAAAATATCAAATATCATGCAAAGTCCAAAATCATGTAAAATGCCTTGTAAAATGTCATAACGTTTGCTATTTTACAGGGCACTTGACTTGACGTTTGACACTTTACATAAAATTTTACATTTTGCAGGGCATTTTACAGGGTCTGGGATTGGCACCCGTCACTTTACCAAATCCACACATTGTGTCAAGTGAAGTATCAAGTGATAAGAAAAAGAAAAGTGGCGTGAAAATTGTTAGGTAAAAATAATGGAAAGTGCTGAAATTGGCCAAAGGGAAAGTACTATGTCAAGTTGTAACTTTATATGAGGGTGATAACTTACATCGGCCTTATCACTGACAAATTTAGTTGACACTTTTCGCGTCACTTGAAAGATTGTGGCTTTGGTCCCAGCTGTCGTGTTTACGCATCGCAGCACCTTGGGAACTACATGTACATTTCTACATTTGCCCGTTTTTTTCAAATCATCAAAACGTTACGTAAACGTTTCACAAAATATACAAATACTACGCAAATTATTCTTCCCAAAATATGCACCTACATAAATATTCCGGAATCATGATAAAAATTACGTTTTCCATCCTTCGATATCTTGAAAAAGTATACATAAAACTGTGACGTGTGATTTTATGTACCTATACACCTGTACCTGTACGTACCGTATTTCCTCGAAATACCCCCAGGGGGTTTATTTTTTCAGAGTGGAAATTTTGAGAGAAAAACGTGAAAAATGCAACAATAACCACCATTTATAAGTTTTTACAGCCTTTCATAAGGATGTAGATGGTATAAACGATGTTCTAACGTAACACAGTAAGTGTTTTGAACGTCTGTTATGCATTTCCCGGACCACAAATACATGGTGCCCATATTGAGGGGGGTATTTCGAGGGGGGTATTTCGAGGAAATACGGTATACAGTTATTATTTGAGGTGTAAACGTTAACGGGAAGCGTATAGGGTATGTATTTATTCAGTACTTGAGTACAGTATTTCCTCGAAATACCCACGGGGGTGATTGTTTCAGAGTGAGAATTTTGAGGGGGGGGGGTTAAACGAGGGGGGTATTTCGAGGTGAGGGGCTTATTATTTCGCCAGAAATTTTTTTCAATTCCAGTACTAAATTGCCGTCTGTAACGTACGCAGACGTAGAAAAATGCAACAATAACCGCTATAATTAGGAGTCTTTGGACATAAACACCTTCCCGGACAAGTTCACCACCCAATTTTTTATTTCACTTCGGATGTAATATCTCCGTCTATCAGGGTGATATAAAGCTGAAACATTGAATATATAAAGTTGTAACACCCTCCTACTCTGCTTCAATGGGGGGAGGTGGGCCGACTTACTGCAAGGTGGGTTGCCCTATACAGAACAATTTTTTTGGCGTTTTTGGTGTCCCAAACAAGTTCACCATCCACTTGATTAGCTACACTTTGAGGGTCGTATCTCCAGCTGTGAGGCTGGTATAAAGCTGAAATTTGGGGGATGTTTTGCCAACAACCACCCTTACAATACACCAGTGGGGCTACCTGCCAGCGACCCACTACAGTATGTGTTGCTGCATGTACAGTTGTTCATTTTTTAAAAACAACCCAAGTGTCCCAAACAAGTTTGCCACCCAACTGCATTATCAAAAATGTTGTGAGAACATACCTGATATAAAATTGAGTCAGATTTGAACCCTAGTTCTGCTCATTCAAAATTTTTAGGTAGGGCACCCACCCCGTCCCATAAACGGCAGACCAAAAATGTAACTTTAAACCAATTTTTTGTTTCACACTTAAAAAGTTGGTTTACAAAGTTCACTAGGGAAGGGTCCAAGGTTCAAAGTTATGTAAACAACATGACCTCTAAAATGCCTCTATAAGGAAATTTATTTATTATAAATATTATGATGTCATAATCACATCATCACAGGAACAAAATTTGACAAAATTTCCACTTTTTCATTCACCCAAAATAAATTTCCTTTTGCAGGCATTTTAGAGGTTATGTTGTTTACATAACTTTGAACCTTAGACCCTCCCCTACCAACCTTTGTAAACCAACTTTTTAAGTGTGAAACAAAAAATTCATTTAAAGTGAAATTTTCAGTCTGTTGTTTATGGGACAGGGTGGGTGCCCTACTGAAAAATTTTTAATGAGCAGATCTAGGGTTCAAATCTTATTCTATTTTATATCAGGTATGTTCTCGCAACATTTTTTTTTATATGCAGTTGGTTAACGAACTTGTTTGGGAGACTTGGGTTGTTTAAAAAAATGAACAACTTTATATGTGGTGACCCATGCTGTAGTGAGTCGTTGGCAGCCAACCACTGGTGTATTGTGAGAGGGGGTTGTTTGCAAGACATCCCCCAAATTTCAGCTTTCTACCACCCTCACAGCTGGAGATATGGCCCTCGTAGTGTAGCCAATCAAGTGGGTGGTGAACTTGTTTGGGACACCTAAAAAGCCTCAACAAATGTTTGCATATAGGGCGACCCACCCTGTAGTGAGTCGCCGCACCTTCCCCCATTGTCACAGAGTAGCAGGGTGTTAGGACTATATACCCACCAAATATTAGCTTTATACCACTTTCATAGCCAGAGATATTGCATCTGAAGTGAAATTAAAAAATGGGTGGTGAACTTGTCCGGGAAGGTGTTTATATAAGTATGTAGGTAGACGGCATAAACACTGTTCTAATGTAACAATTCATTGTGTTTAACGTTTTGTATTGCCCGAATCACAAACCGCAGTTATGTCATGTACGTTTTCTGTACACTCAATTTGGGGGGCGGGGGGTATTTCGAGGGGGGCTAATGAGTTCAGAGTGGCCATTTTGACGGGGTATTTCGAGACGGGGGGATATTTCGATGAAATACGGTATACGTATTTTTCGTGTAAATGTAAATACGTTTTTGCAACTTTACATTTTACATGACATTTGCCACTTTTCTTTACACTTTACAGGGCCCGGGACTGCCCCTGGTGCCACTCCCAGACCATGTAAAGTGTCAAAGACCCTGTAAAGTGTCATGTGTCATGCGAAAAGCTAAAAATCACATAAAAATGAAAAATAAAAGAACGATACGGGACTTGGCAGCCGGCCAAATTCGTAAAATAACATCAATGAACGATATCCGATGGAAAAATTAAGTCGGAGTAGGATCGTTAGTATTTTTTGTATATTTTAGCGATTTTCAACCCGTTTATAGAACGAATTCGAACTTTTGGCCGGCTGCCAAGTCCCGTATCATTCTTTTCTTTTATTATTTTTATCTTTTCGCATGGCACATGACACTTTACAGGGTCTTTTACAGGGCCCGGGACTGCCCCTGGTCTCACCTCGTGGCCAAACAACATCAGTTTCAGTCCTTTTGATGATGACTGATTCCACGAAATTATTCCCAGTGAGGAGAATTAGACACGTAAAAATGCATGTTGCTCTCAGGAAAAATCCATTTCGTTGGAATAAATTCGCCATTTGGTTATTTTCCGTCAAATTCTCAAGCTAAATACTGAATATCTACCAAGGTATTGAAAACTTCTGAAATTTCTGAAATGAAGCGTTATGTTCGAATTAATCGGCAGAAAACTGTGAATTGAAGACAATGTAAACTTGTAAATACCGTATTACCTCCAATTGGAGGTATGCCTATAATAAAACTAGAGTTTCAAACGCTTAAGCGCCAAATTTTTGTGTGGATTTTTGTAAAGCTGCGTTTACACTGCGACTTGTGCCGACAATTTTAAAAAGTGAAAAAGTTCCATAATTTTGGAATAAAGTTCCATACATGCAAGAAAATGCAGTGAAGCATACTCACTAGTCAAGTGCACTCACATGCCAATTTGCAGATAAATCGTCCATGTCGTTCCAGAGTTATAAGCATTTTAAAAATATTTCCAAAAAAGCGAACTGACAAGTGAATTTTTTTTTGAAATGCTTATAACCAGGGTTGGCAAAATCTCAGAAAAAAATAAAAATAAAATAAAAATAAAATGGAATTTTCAAGAATAAAATAAAATAAAATAAAATGGAAAATTAAAGAATACCCCCCGGGGGTGATTCTTTCAGAGTGAGAATCTTGTGGGGGGGGGGGAGTTAAACGAGGGGGGTATTTCGAGGGGGGCTTTTTATTTCGGCAGATTTTTTTTACATTCCAGTACTAAATTGTTGTCTGTGACGTACGCAGACGTAGAAAAATGCAACAATAACCGCTATATGTAAGAGTTTATTGACTATATAAATATAAGTATTTATGTATGTAACACAGTTAGCATTCAAAAAAATCACCGATTTTTTGGAAAATATATATAAATATATCACTCCAAATTTAGAAAAAATATAAATATATATAAATCACTCTAGGTCTCCAGAAAATATAATTAAATTACTGAAAAAATAACTCTAAGCTCGAAAAAAATTACAAAAAATCACTTGCCCTTTATTTCTTTTTCAAGTGATATTCTGGGCTTTGTTCACCATTTGCAAGCAAAAAAATGTACTTTAATATCCCACAGTCATTTATTATCATTCCACAATATTTCTACAGTGTGTAGTGAAAACAAGCAAATATCAGAACAGAAAACTTGACAGCCAGCACCGATTTCATGCTTGCATCCGTCACCCAGGTTTTCTGTATCAGGTGCAACAGTTTCAGCAAAAAATTTCACAATCAATACTAAAAAATGTATAGAATAAATTTTTCTTGCCTTTTTCACATGCTGTGTGGCCAATCATTAAATAGAGCATAACATTCTTAGGATGACATAAATAAAAAATTATTAAAACAGTTTACAACTTAATTTATGGTGATATCATCATTTGTCATCATTTGAGTTCTCACAGCAAAAAATGGATCCATGAAGAGTGTTGAAGCAGGTTGGACGCTTCCATACAGTTTCACCAGCTTCCACCAACATCATGAAAAATTCGGTGAAGTGTCTTCCAGTTCCACCCGCTTCCCCTATGTATACATTTGTCTGGTCTGGCATATTAAGAAGCGTGAAGTGTTTTCACACAGATTATTGTGATATGTGTGGAATCTCCAGCATTCTTGGTGAATCATCAGAAAGTGTTGGCATGAAGACACTTCATGGCGCTTCACTGCGCATCCACACCCATTTTTGCTGTGTTTCACATTAGGTAAACACAAGGGCAAACTAGTGACTTGCCAACACCACCTGACAAAAATTCATGCCATTTGTGAAAACTGACCATATACAGCATTCAATAGTGGAGAACTGAATTATCTCATCATTGTAGGCCATTTCAGTTTCAAAAAGTTATGGTGAAAGTGTAGGCACAATCAACGATGGGTAAGTTCTCCAAAAAAAACACTTTCTGTGTTTTGAGTTTTTCAAAAATGAATACCTGTGTTTTGAGTTTTTCAAAAATGAATACCTGTGTTTTGAGTTTTTTTCTTGAAAAAAACTTGAGTAACTCTGTTTTTATTTCTGTGTTTTTTGTAAAAACTCGAGTTTTTTGAGTTTTTTCTATAAAAACTCGAGTTTTTTCCAAAAAATTTGAGTTTTCCCCCCAAAAATTTTGATTTACAGCATTTCGATCTGGAAACAGTAGTTTTCTTATAAAATATTGGTTTTGCACATGCTTTAACCCCACATAACACTTGTTTATTCATTCAAGTGTCAAAAAAGTCCATAAAAATGTCCACAATGAGGACATCAACATCACAACACCAGCAACAAAATGCCCAGAAATGACAATTTACGCAGTACTCCAAAATTCTTCAATGGATGTGCACTGTATGGAAGACTACGGAATTGATCTGAACTACAACTACCATATTACCTTGAAATACCCCCATGGGCATTATTATTTCATCAGAAAGTTTTGTAAGGATCATAGAAAATAGTAGGCATTTACGTACCCAAAACAGGTTATAAATGCATACAACCAGGATATATTTGAAATAAACATGTAGATAGCTACCTAGTACAGTCAATGTGTAGCTGCGATGCAAATTAGCAGTAATAAATACATCATGTACATTGGATACATGATGTACATCATCCCGGAGGGGGCTATTTCGAGGGGGGCGGGGCTTATTATTTCACCAGTCCATTTTGAGGGGAGTTAATTCAAGGGGGGGTTAATTCAAGGTAATAAGGTATACTTAAATGTCGAAACTTAAATTGTCAAATCCACCATGAGATGTGCATGCCATCTTGAACTTTTTTTTGTACTATTATAAAATATGAATACATTATGTACATAAATATTTACATACTATAGATGCTTATCTTATCTTGTTTAGTTTAACTGAATTAATGTGCATTCAACCGCTTCGCTGAAAAAAACACAAAAACTCAAAAAACTTTTCTGTGTTTCCGTGTTTCTGTGTTTCTGTGTTCTCCAAAAAAAACTCATTTGAGTTTTGAGTTTTTCAAAATTTATGAGTTTCTGTGTTTCTGTGTAAAACAAAAACACAGAGACTCAATGAGTTTCTGTGTTCAATTTCTGTGTTTTTTCCATCGTTGGGCACAATCTCTTCACTCAAAAATGCTCTACACAAACAGAAAGATTTTCTGGAGAAAATCACTCGCAAAATTCTCTTGCCCAGATTACATGTTTTAGTCATAAAGTGCATTCATTTAACCACAATGTATCTTGTATGAGTGATTTTCTCAGTGATTTTTTTTTGAATTTAAAAAATATATATAAATATATCACTCAGAATTTGAAAAAAATATAAATATATATAAATCACGGGTTATTTATATTTATTGTGATTTTCTAAAATATAAATCACGGGTTATTTTTCGAATGCTAAACACAGTTCTAACGTAACAATTCATTGTTTTTAACGTGTGTTTTGCATTGCCCGAATCACAAACCGTAGTTTTGTCATGTACGTTCTCTATACACTATACACGAATTTGGGGGGGGGGTATTTCGAGGGGGCTAATAAATTCATAGTGGCAATTTTGAGGGGGGGGGGGTATTTCGAGACGGGGGTATTTCGAGAAAATACGGTATTTTTCTCACATTGTCACCATATTTCGTACAATAAAATCACGTGCCGAATGAAAAAATGCGGAAAAGTTTGAAACTCCAGAGGCGCAGAATTTTCACACCTCAACAAAAGGCTTCTCTGGGAAAAAATTATTCAGCGGAACGCACTTGAAAACCGTGCACACAGTGCCACATAAATAAATACACGCATATAAATCATACCACTTTTTCTAAACGCATTGCCATCAATGGAGCATGTCATGCTGATCAAATCTGCAAATAAACAAATAATAGTACATTTGCATGATCTAATATGATAAATAAATATGTACCATGAATCCTAATCAGTTACATTACCTTTATTAGTTCCACATTTTTAGCTGAGTGCGGATATAACCCCACTTGAATAGTTGCTGAATTCTGATGGATAGTGATGGAAAAAGTGCCAGGACTTTGGCACCAAGCACCAATAAAAGCGCCATAACACTATTCCAAACCCCAGCGCTAAGCGCCAATGGCAAAACAGCACCAAACACCAAAGGTGCCATGGTGCTTTTTGATTTGGTATACTCAGCGGGCATCACACTTAGTATGAAAACCTACCATAACCCATCTGAATAATGAACAATAATTATACAGTTTTTCATCATAATATTTCGTTTTTAATGTCGAAAAATTAATTACAAAATTTATCACAATATTTTATTCATGAAATTATTGTAGGTTTTCATACTAGGTGTGCTGTCTGCCGAATATACTAGTGCCAGGCACCAGTGCCATGGTGCTTTTCCATCACTAGTGATGGATGATACTGCAGAAAAAGTGAAGCGACATCTGGTCATAGATTTTACTAGGAATGCAGGTGTGCCTGGCATGCCTGGGACGGGGATGCCCGGCAACTGTAAATGAATCCATATAATGATTGATTTCCATACAGATTTGATTGACTTGATTGAAAAAAATTGAAAAAAGATTCCTTGCAGTGTTTTTCATATCACTGAAACATTCAAAATTAAATTTTTTTTGCCAATCAACATCGAATTGCAATTTTGAATCCTTTTTTTACAAAAGGCAATGTCACAATGATATGGAAAACATTGAGATGAATTGTTTTTCAATTTTATTGATTAAGTCCATCAAATTTGTACTGGAATTGATCATTATATCAATTCATTTGCAATATTTGCAGGCATGCTGGACACAATTGCCTTCCTAATTGAATCTGGCATCTGGTCTGATTCATTAAATACAAATGCAGTGCATCCTGGGGAACACTGGAATGATATGTTTCCTATGCAACAAATCATTAATGTAATATACTCTGTGCACTGGATATGGATGCTATGCATTTTTCTGGATTAATAGAATTAAAATTGTTCCAAGAAAAACTTAAACAAAAGAAGAAAGATTTCAGGCACAAAACATAGTTTGTACTTGACTGGGCCCTTTTTGTCTTTGTGAAAGTTGTGAACTATTAGTCTGTGAAGTAGTGCAGTGTCTGTAAGCATGGTGTTTCCAGAGTCCAGACCAATGACATGTGGTCTGCTGAAGTTTCTTCACAACACTTGTGAGCAAACTTTCTTTATACTCAATGGGTGGAGAAAAACCCATGCACACTCACACTTGTTTATATGGCACTGTCACACAAATGTAGATGTTGGGAAGCGTGTGGAAGCATCATCATTATGAGGTGTGTTCCACTATTTTGGAGCCACCTGAAGCAATGGTGAAGTTAGGTGACGTGTGTGGAAGACACCTGACCAAAAAGCTGGTGGGAACACACCATCCCACACACACCCAGCCTGCTACCATGCACTTCATAAAACCATTTTTGATGTGATTGCATAATACTTTAATAAAGATGAGTTAAACCCTGTTTCTGCTTTCATAAATCATCTACTGTATTACCTCGAAATACCACCATGTGGGTTTATTATTCTGCCAGCAAAATTTGAGGGGGGTTAATTCGAGGGGGGTTATTCGAGGGGGGTTTTATCATTTTGTCAGAAATTTTTGTAAGGATTGTAGTAAATAGTAGGCATTTGCATACCCAGAACAGGTAATAAATGTGTCCAAACAGGATATATTTGGACATAAAAACATAGATAGCTACACTAACTAGTTGTAGCTGCAATGTAAATTAGCAGTAAAAAATACATCATGTACATTGCGTACATGATGTATTTATTACATACATAACATACATCATTTTGGAGGGGGGGGGGTATTTCGAGGGGGGTTTATTATTTCCCCAGCCCATTTTGAGGGGGTTAATCGCATTTTGAGAGGGGTTAACATCTAACAGTCCGGCACACTGTAAAGTATGGAGTGGCAAATGTCATGTCAAATGTCAAACTTGCCAATTGTACTGCAAGATGTAAATAGTTCAATAATAAAATCTTTTCTTGTTATTTTAATTGACATTTTACATGATATTTGACACTTAACAGTAAACCCTATATAGGGCAGGGGACTGCACCTAAATAAAACCGACACAACCCAAGGATGTCACTTTACTATAAACTGTTTTTCAGTGGAAATGATACGCCTGACGTTTCGACACGCGCAAGTGACATTTGATTGGATTTTCAATGAATATTGTGTATCATAATTTCCGGACAAGTTCCGGCGGAAACAAAAGTAGTCTTGCATTCTTGATTAAGAAATAGCAAATGTTGAAAACAATGTTGGGATAAAATGTGACTTTTCTGAAGTATTTGCGCGAATTTTTCTAGACATTTTTCAGTTAATTATGTGGTTCAGGAACCAGGACAATTTGATATGAACTGGTATGAGTTATCGTTATAAAAATTTTCCGAGTGAAACAGTCCACTTGAACCGATGTACTGATGAACATAAAATACGCAATGGAATATTGGCACTGATCCAAGATACCGTATTTCCTCGTATTGTTTCAGAGTGATAATTTTGAGGGGGTTAAACGAGAGGGGTAATTCGAGGGGGGCTTAAGCCGGAATTACAGCTCAGCGGCGTTTGACGTGAAATGATTACGTCGTAAAATTGATTACATCAAAATGGACAAAGGTACAGCATTGAAATTTCAGAATTAGATAGTTCTAGTAATTGTGTGTAATGTCCCAAACAAATTTTATCAAATAATCATTATTTAAGTAGTTATTAATTTACCGTCGAAATTTACACATTCTACGTCAACATTTCACGTCAAACATTTTACGTCATCAAAAAATTTTGACGGTAAATAAATAACTACTTAAATAATGATTATTTGATAAAATTTTTTGGGACATTACACACAATTACTAGAACTATCTAATTCTGAAATTTCAATGCTGTACCTTTGTCCATTTTGATGTAATCAATTTTACGACGTAATCATTTCACGTCAAACGCCGCTGAGCTGTAATTCCGGCTTAATAAATTCATAGTTGCCATTTTGAGGGGTGTATTTCGAGACGGGGGTATTTCGAGCGGGGTATTTCGACGAAATACGGTAGTTTAATTTCACTTAGAAAAGAAAGGAGCGTATAAAATAACACGATGAAGTTGTTATACTCGGCGTACGTGATACTCTGCCCTCGCACTGATTTATGTCTCGTGTTGGAAGCGTGCCAATGATGATCAAATCATGCGATTTCCGTAAAAATATGAAACAAATTCATCGATGTGAATATGTTAATTAATAACATTATAACAACAATCAATTTTGTCTTCTTTTTATGAAACTCGGACGCGTTAACCATCATTGGCACACTTCCAGCGGGAACCACGCGTGCAGGGTGTAAAGTAACCGGAGTATAATAAATATACCTATACTCGGCGGACAGCACACCTAGTATAAAAACCTACCATAAGTTCATGAATAAAGTATCGGGGTAAATTTCGTAATTAATTATTCCATAAAAGTAAAAACGAACTATTATGATGAAAAAACTGTATAATTTTTGGTTCATGATTCAGATGGGTTATGGTAGGTTTTCGTACTAAGTGTGCTGTCCGCCAAGTATACCTATGTCATATTTTGAATTTCGATTACCGTAATTATAAAAAAATATGATTGAAATGATGTAAGTAATGTTGTAAGCTTCCGGATTTGCAACCCCAAGTCCTATATATTGATCCCCGCGAACCCCCCCCCCCCCTCCCTCGGAATTTTTTTCATCTATCCTTCCCTGCGAGGTCGATTCACTATCTATTTGAACCCCCGCAGGGGTCCAAATCTACAAAACATCCGTTAGTCCACCAGTGAAATTGGCACTCGACATTTCATTTTTAAAATTCAATTTTCTGTTATTTTCCGTGACACAAAAATAAAATGTTGAGTTTTTGCATCAAGAAAATACCACAAGCCATCTGATAAGAAATGCATGTCAACTCGTAGGAACAACGACGTATTGACAATGAAATGGTGTTTACAGGGTGACTCAATATGAGTAAATATAGACACTACATGAATTTTTGCATCAAAAATTAGTGTCATGAGTGGTGAATTAGGTAGTGTGAACTGGATTCATGCAGAGTTGCGAATGTGTATTCACACTTACCCGAAATACCCGGGTAAATGGGTATTTATATTTACGCTTACGCTTTTTTAAAATACCCGTTAGTGATGGAATGGCGCCATGGCGCTGGCGCCATTTGAGGGCGCCAAAGGGCGCCGCGCCATGGCGCCATTGGCGCTTGGCGCCCTTTTTCTGTGGCGCCCTTGGCGCCTGGCGCCCACATTCTGAAAGGCGCCATGGCGCCCTTGGCGCTTGGCGCCCTTTTTCCGTGGCGCCCTTGGCGCCTGGCGCCCTGCTTTAGAAGGGCGCCAAAAAGGCGCCAGCAGGGTTTCAAGGTGAGTGCTGTGTAAATGGAAAAAATAATGAAAAATGCATCTGTAGATGATCTAAATTCGTCAGAAAAATGGACGAAGTGGTGTGAGTCGGTGGAAATCTTTCGTCCAACGTTTCATCAGATGTGTCTGACGGATCAGACGACAAGGACCGTCGAACTTGCAAAATTATAAAAAAAGGATTCAAATCGTTGCAATTCCGTTTTTGTCCATTTCAGGGAAATATTGATTGGAAAAGCCTATTTGAAGTGAATGGATTGTTATCAAATGACAATTTCCATTGTGTTTGAATTCGTCATGTGGATTTTATTGAAAAAAATTTTGTTGCCAGATGTGTTTTTGTTCATTACATCCTGAAAAACGCGAATTAAGACGTGAATGCGTGTACCACGGTGCTGTAGCAACATTTTTAGCACAAGCAGGGTGTTGTAGGCACTTATTTTTCCTGGCGCCCTTGGCGCCTGGCGCCCTATTTTCCTAATGGCGCCATGGCGCCCTTGGCGCTTGGCGCCCTCTATCCGTGGCGCCCCTGGTGCCTGGCGCCCACTTTCCGAATGGCGCCATGGCGCCCTTGGCGCCTGGCGCCCTTTTTCTGTGGCGCCCTTGGCGCTTGGCGCCCACTTTCTGAATGGCGCCATGGCGCCCTTGGCGCCTGGCGCCATTTTTTCTGGCGCTTTTCCATCACTAATACCCGTACATTTTTTTTACGCTTCCCCAGCCAAATTAACCGGGTACTAAAAGCGTAAAAAGAATTTCACACGGGCCAGTTTTACGCCTTTGAAAAAGTGTAAAACTACAAAAATAAAAATTGAACGATAACGTGTGTCATAAAAATGACTGCGCGTGTGCAATAATCACGGCTGAAATTTACACCTAAAAATATCAGAAAAATAAAAATACAATGTGTTTATTAAGGTTTTTCATGATTTTACAGAGAGATTTATTAATATTTCCGTTTTGAGTGATTTTCCGAGGTTTTACAAAATATCAGAAAGTACAAAACAGCGCATTTATATTAATTCAGGCTTTCCTCAGAGAGATTTTATTAATTTTTCCCTTCGAAAGATGTTCTGAGATTATACATGATTTTAACGTTTCAAAATAACCAGTTTTTACAACGCTGACCACAGTTGAAACACATTCACCCTACTTCCGCATGAATCTCAATAACAGTTTTCTATGTGGACCACACTGTAAAGTCGACATGTGCCCAGTGAAACACCGGCACATTTTCAATTCTCAGTCCAAATATTTATCAAATGGAAGTATCTCTTGCCTAAAAAGCATACACCAACAAACTTGACAGATAAAAATTTCATAAAATGTATAAATTTCACAAAACTCGATCCATAAGTCCCCCAAATTTTGAGTATGATGCCGTAACTTCTGGATTACGGTATCGGAGGGAAGCAGAAATGGCTAACGGAAGACCTGGTGCCACTTCCAGACACTGTAAAATGTCAAATGTCATGCAAAGTGTTAAAAGTCGTGCTAAATGTCATGAAAAATGTCGGGCAACGTGTCAAAAGTCATGTAAAATGTCATGAAAATGTAAAATGTCATAAAAATGTCAAATGGCATTCAAAGTGCAAAAAGTCATGTAAAATGTTCAGAAAACAAACTAAAATAATTCCTTTGACATTATCTTGGGCATTTTACATGACTTTGCGCAACACTTGACATCCCCACAGGCATTTTACACAGTCCGGGAGTGGCACCCGGTTGGAGGCCATCGGGTGACTTTTTGACAGTTTTTTTTATATTTTCTATTCAGTTCTTGTTTGTGAAAAAATGAAGAGTTCACTTGCGGAATTATCACCAGTCCGGATTCGAATTCACACATTTTTGTAATATTTGAACATTATATTTTTCATTAGAAATGACATTTTTCATCATTGACTCATTCAAAAAGGGGGGGGGTATTCGAGGGAGGTAACTTTCTCCAGCTCGCTCAAACGGGGGTATTATTCGAGGGGGAGGGTATAAAAAGAAATACGGTAAAGGTACTCTATGGACTGCATGCTATGCATTTTTTAAAAGGAAACACTCCATCATGGCATCTTCATTGATAAAAAAAGATTCAGGAAGAAACATTTGTCATTTGTACCCAACCACACCTTTTTCTGTTTTATGTGAAAGTGTGTGCATAAGTATTTTGCTACCACGTTATCGTTTGAGACATAAGTGATTTTGGACGCATTCGTTGCGGTCAGTGGAGTTAGGTACACTAAATAGCATTTTCCAGGTCCAAATACCAATTGGAAGCCAGAAACGCGTTTGGTGAGACGAAAAGCGATTTCGGAACTCAGATTGCACCGAAGAGACAACATTTTGGGAGTCAAAGGCGCCAGGCAGAGATTGCACGAAAAATCGGACATAGCGATTTTTGGGCCGACTTTTATCACGGACAAAAAGCGACGGGACATCGTCGAACATCAGAAATTGGAATTGGAACGACAAAAAAGATGTTGGTTTTTGGCGTGCGCATACCAAAAATGGGTTTGAGATTTGTGTCATAAATACAGTAGCGCCACGGGGCTAGAATTTGCCACTTGGCGCCATTTTCCTCTGGCACCTTTGGCGCCGGGGGTCGGAAAAGGGCAATTGCGGTTTTGGTGCTTGACACCAAAGTCCTGGTGCTTCTCCCATCACTAGTCTTGGTGCCATTTTTTTGTGGCACTATTGGCTCTGAGTGTTGGAAAAGCGTCATGGGCTTTCTAGCGCTATTTTTGCATGGTGCCAGGAACAAAACACCTGGTGCTGGCATTTGGTGTTGGTGCCATTGCACGAAGTGCCTGGGACTTGGTGCTATTTTACTCTGGCGCACTTGGTGCTTGACACCAAAGTTCTAGGGGCACTCCCAGACCCTTTTAAAGACCCTGTAAAGTGTCAAAGATCCTGTAAAATGTCATGTAAAAAACCCTGTAAAGTGTCAAATGTAATTTGAAAGGCCCTGTAAAAGGGTATTTGTTTTTGTATCCAAATCTCATGTCAAAAGGTCAGATTTGGATACAAAAACATAAGATTTGGATACAATAAAATAAGATTTGGAAACACATGACACTTTACAGGCCTTTTACATGACATTTGACACTTTACAGGGTCTTTTACATGACAAATAACACTTTACAGTCTTTTACATGACACACGACATTTTACATGGTCTGGGAGTGGCACCCGGTGCTCGTCCCACCCATTCGATCAAAATACTATCACTTACAGGTTCCCTAAAAACAATAAAATACCAAATTTCAGGGCGCAGTCTTAGCGCAGAAAATTCATCGGCACCTTCGCTGCAAAGAAAAAGGCATTATGAATACTTGAAACACACCACTGGGCAATATGGAAGCAGCACGTTGGATGTGAACGCCCCGCTGATTTTACAGGTGTCCACAAACATTTTGAACAGGGGTCTAGTACGGGTTACACCATCAAACGCCTCAAAGGCTACCTATCTATCCAAAGCCAACCTACCCGCTCAGTAATCTACATATTTATTTCTTATCCCAAGGTGAAAATTTTAGGTTGCTGCGCCCTGAAACCACCCAATTGCCCAAATTTCTATGTACCTATTTTGGAGTGAATTTTTTTGTGATTTAGCCCCAATTTCCTTCAAATTGGTCATTTTGGCCAATTTCCCCATCACAAAACTGTTATCTTAAGTTTTTTATGTATCTATACACATCTTTAGATATTTTACAAATTCACCCCTCAAAAACATTTTTATTCTGGAGGTATTAAACCCCTTTCAAAGCAATTTTTTTCCAGCTATTATCCCTCTGCAGTGATTTACTGTCTATATGAACATCCAAAAGAAAGGGTAAAAATTCACAAGACCCCAGTTTCTACCACAACTTTGATGTAACAAACTAGACTTATTAAACAACTTTCACATCTCAGGTAACTACAATTTGCTATTTTTATCATGCATGTTATTTTTTTGAGCATGTGGAGCCAGATGTTGCTCAAAGTGAGATTAACTGTCCCATAAAACTGGAGGCAACTGATGATAAACCAGAAAATCTGACCGATGCTGATCAAACTGTCACTGATGCCAACTGTCTCAATAGTCCTGAGACAGTAAAAAAGTCAAAAAGTCCTGGGACACCAAAAAAGGCAAAAAGTCCTGGGACACCACAAAAATCAAAAAGTCCTGGGACACCAAAAAAGTCAAAAAGTCCTGGGTCATCAAGAAAATCAAAAATTGATGGGTCACCAAAAAAGTCAAAAAGCCCTGTGGCATCCAACAAGTCAAAAAGTCCTGGGACACCAAGAAAATCCAAAATTGATGGGTCACCAAAAGACAAAAGCACAAAGAGTCCCAGTAGATCAACAAAATCAAGAGGATCAAAAAGTCTTGAATCACCAAAAAAATATGAAAGATTCTGGTTCCAGTTCATGTTCAGCCCACGGTCACAACAGAAATCTAGAACTTTGAAAAAAGTGGATAATTCTGGATCACCTAGCAAATCAGAAAACCATCAAACACCACCAGGCAGCCCCCTAAAGCTAAATAACAAAATGTAAAATGAAATCATTTTTTGTTAAAATACTCATGAAAACAAAACGCCAAACAAAATTGCAGTATGACTGGGACAAATATGAGAAGCCACTCTGTAAAACATCTTTAGAAAAACTGTGTCCATGGATTTCCGATGATAGCAGTGTGTGCAATGACAAAAAAGTGAGTGTCATTTTACAGAACAGTTAGGGTAAAACAGTTTTAAGATAAAGGAGTAAGTTACCACATTATGTGAAAAGGTACAAAAAATTGTCATCAATTTACTGGGGAACTGAACCATTTTCCTGGATTTGTAGCATTTATTTTTATACTTACATAACTAATTGGCCATTATCTGCACTGTCAGACCTTAAATGTATTCAAGTGATCTCCACAGCACCGTATCTTCCAGCTTATGATTCCCCCTGGAAAATTCATTTTATTCTGGTGACCTGCCCTTGACAACTGTTGCATGTAAAAGCAATTTTTGGCACACTTCTAATGTAAAGTGTGTGAGCACAGTACCATGTGACCTGAAAATACACAGACACACAAAAATATTACATGAACCTTCATATTCATTCAAATCTCCACAATTTCATCAGTCTTCTGCCTGAGTACAATTTTTACTTATTTTTCCTGATTCAGATAGTAAGCACCAGGATCAAGGATACATGGTGCATGGCTGGAATGCCTAGAAAAAGGCCCAATGAAGGAATGAAGGATATCTTGAGCAGTATGCCACTAGCAACCAGCAGGTGCTAATTTCACCAGTAGACAAGTGAGAAGAAAGTGGCAAGTGTAGTTCTCTGCAGACAGCACACTATGCATTTTTCTGAAAGGCGCTTTTATGCAACTCCACATTTTTTTCTGCTCAATGTTATTGACCGTCACAATACACAATTGGCAATGAATACACTGGGCTCCCCAGGGTATAAGCAATTTCTAAAGACAGGCAAACAGCCAACTATTCACTTGAGTTACCAGATAAATATGTGTACATATCACTTACCACATTTCTTGGGACTTCATCTACTTGCGAAATTGGCCCCAGATTCGAAGAATGGTGACTGTCTGGGAACTTTTGGAACACTCAGCACAAGCAGTCGCCCACTTTTGCCCGATGATTTCAGACTTCATGTAATTTACAGTAATATTCACTAGTGTGAACGCGCTAAGGCACCAGTAATGTCAATCGTTTAAAAATTGCAAATGAAGATTATAAAAATACCCACTTATATTTACAATGTTTACACAAAGTTCCGTGCGAATCGACTATGCTCCAGCGACTTCACACCTTGCACGCTGGAAGCGTGCCTAGGCACGCAATAAAAAATAAAAATTCAAAAGAATCATTGCTGTTATAACACTGTAGATAACGCTTTCACAACAATGAATTTTGAACAAATGCTTTACTAATCATTGGCACGCTTCCAACAAGAGACATAAGTAAGTACGAGTGCAGAGCATCAAGTCTGCAGAGTATTGGACGTGAAAATGGAGTGGGAAACGCCCGCAGTTAACTAAAGAAAGGTACCTACCTTATTTCTTCTAATAGAACGGCATACCTCCAATAGAACGGCAGGTAAAAGGTTGACGAAAAAATAGAAAGGCGTCCTTCTATTAGAAGAAATACGGTATTCGATGATTTACTGGATACTGATTGGTCAATGTAATTTCAACACTTCTTTGTTATAAACACCTTCCCGATCAAGTCCGGCCCTCTATTTTTATTTTCACTTCGTACGCCCTATCTCCGGTTGTGGGAGGGGCGGAAAGCTAATATTTACTTGTGGGGTATATAGGTGCAACCCCCCACTACCCCTCATGAATAAATAGGGCAGCGGTGTGTCATTTTAGAGGGGGTTGCCATATATGTGAAAAAAATTGTGGCATTTTCACTGTCCCGCACAGGTCCAGCCCCCAGTTTATTTCTTTCGCTACAGCTTGAAAAAGGGGTGTCAGGTGCCAATAACACCACAGGAAATAGGTGCCCTGGCGTGGCACAGCTTGGCTACCTGAAATGGCGCCAGTGCCATGGCCAAACATTCCACAAACACCCACCCCCTAAGCAGCAGACAAGAAAATGAACTTTGCGCATTTAAAACTGCACTTTTTGCTTTTATTTTTGTACACACTTCACACGCTGGTTTAGGATGTTTTTAAGAGGGGGTATAGGGTTCCAAGCTGCGTAAAAAACTTTACCTCTAAAACGCCTCCATTAGAAAATTTACTTGGGTTGAACTTTATGATGTCAAAATTACGCCATAGCAGGAACAAAAATTGTCAAAATTTTCTATTTTGAATTAACCCAAACTAAATTTTCTAATGGAGGCATTTTTGGAGTATAGTTCTTTACGCAACTTGGAACCTTAAACCTTCCTCTATAAAACACCCTAAACCAGCGGGTCAAGTTTGTCACAAAATAAAAGCGAAAGCCTTTTAAAATTAAAGGTTTGGGATAGGGAATAAATATTGAGGCATCAGAATTAGTGATGGAATGGCGCCATGGCACTGGCGCCATTTGAGAAGGTCATTAGCACTTAGCGCCATTTTCCTGTGGCGTTATTGGCGTCTGAGGTCTGACGCCCCTTTTTCAAGCGGTAGCATAAGAAATAAACTGGGGGCCGGACCTGTGCGGGACACTGAAAACGCCGCAAAACATTTTCAGGTATACTCCCCTCTATAATGAGTCGCCGCTGCCCTATTTCTTCATGAGGGGTAGTGGGGGGTTGCACCTATATACCCCACAAGCATTAGCTTTCCCTCAGGCATTTCGCATTTCACTAATTTGCACGTGCAGATGTATTTTCAAATTGCATACTCAAATGCCTCTGATGATAGACCGCGGAAATTCATGAGAAAATTGATAGAAATCATATAATAAAGTAGATATTTAGGTATTATAAAACAGAGATTATAGCTAAATAAATAAAGATTACTAATGAAAGGCTACATTGCTGTATTGAAACCAGGATTTTGCTGAACTCATAAATCGGCTTTGAACGCATCTGAGTTCACCAGAATGAGGTGTCTGTCAACTAGTTGACAAAGATAAAAATTGACTCATTGTGATAAAGGGAAATAGGTTCAAAGCTGATTTCTGAAACAATATAATGAAAAGCTAAATATACACCATAGCTCGGGGTTCATAAAATCAAAACCACAGTAATTCAGTACGCAATTTGCTCAAGTAGTGACAGAGAAACGCCGTAAAATGGTGCCAAAATAAAATAGCACAAAGACAGCATTGAAACATCGTAATTTTTTGGAGAATATAATTGAATATAATTTCAGAAAGTCTCTCAAAAACATGGAAAAATTTTTAATGAATATAAATGTTATATACTGTTATAAATGTTACTTTTAAATATCTCAGAAAATCTCTCGAAAAATAATATCTTTGGAAAATGCCGGAAAAATGTAAATAAAAACGTTATATTTTTATATTCTAATATTTTTATATAAATCCCCAGGGATTTTCCAATGCTAACCGCAACAAAAATGGCGCCATTCTATCATTACTGTCGCATGGAATGTAGAAGATTACTCTGTGACACGCAAATCACAATAAAATACTGGATATAAGTAATTACCGTATTTCCTCGAATTACCCCCGGGGGGTTTATTTTTTCAGAGTGAAGATTTTGAGATAAAAACGTGAAAAATGCAACAATAACCACCATTTATAACTTTTTACAGCCTTATACAAGGATGTAGATGGTATAAACGATGTTCTAACGTAACACAGTAAGTGTTTTGAACGTCTGTTATGCATTTCCCGCCCTACAAATTCATGGTGCCCATTTTGAGGGGGGTATTTCGAGGCAATACGGTGCACAGATATAGCAATGCGGCATGGGACAATTCGACACAGGATAATATGTGCCTACCCACACTCATTTTCACCGTGACTTCGGTTAAAGTTGAAATTTTTTCAACTGCAAATAATCAATCACAGCAGAACAATTTAATTTAAATTTTAATCAATGAAAGTTTAAATTTTAAAATCTGAAAACTAAAACACATACAGCATACAATAAGAGTAGGCTGGATGTGGCCATGTGGCCATTTTTCAGTTATCATATCGGTCACGGTGAAAACCAGTGTGTAGGGCAATTATGTCACACTGAACACGTCACGTCAAATTGACTCGGGGCGTGACGATTCTGTCACAAACGGAAATTAGCGATTTTCTGATACGTTTTCCTTTTTTTCAACCGTCACGTAAATTCTTAGCTCATTATTGGCCCTACACACACTAGTTTTCAGTGACACTTGTGAAAACTGAAATGGCCACATGGCCACATCCAGCCTACTCTTATTGTATGCTTTATGTGTTTTAGTTTTCAAATATTCAAATTTTAATTTTCATTAATTTCAATTCAAATTTAAATTCAATTAAATCATTCAACCGTGTTCGTTAATTTGCATTTAAAAAATTTCAGTTTTCCCACGAAGTCACGGTGAAAACTAGTGTGTGTAGACTGTAGACACATTATGCCTGCGCACACTAGTTTTCTCACGAAATTTCGAAAACTCACAAAGCAGCTTAGAAAGCATTTGACTTTTCTACAATGAGGTAGCCGTCAACTACAGTTGACGGATATGAAAAATGACTCATTGGGCCCCCACACACTGGAGGTCAACTGAATTCGTGTCAACTAAATGTCAACTGAATTTAAGTGATACTGTGATTTCAACTTATCTATCTGATAGAGCATAGTTAATTTTACATCATGACACTTCATTTTCATTGTTCCTGTTGAGTGTGATGCTTTTTACAAACTTCTTGTTTTATTCAATTGACACTGAGTTGACGCGAATTTGCGATGTCAACTAGTGTGTGTGGGCCCATTGTGGAAAACTCAACCACGTTCAAAGCTCATTTATGAGTTTTCAAAATATCGTGGGAAAATTACTGTGCGCAGGGACATTGAGTTCACAGACCAAGGTATGGCTGAAAAAAAAAAAAAACAACTAATAAATTGGCTTTGAACAAATTCTGAGTTCACCAGAATGAAGAGTCCGCGAACTACTGTTCACACTTCACAGAGATAGGAAAAGATTCATTCCAGTATAAACTCAAATGCGTTCAAAGTTGATTTAGGTATTCGAACGTAAAGCAGTGACCAGGGGCCAGTTCCGCAAATTGAGAAGTGAAATGGCAAATGCGAAGTGAAATGAGAAGTGAATTGAGAAAAAAAGTGGCAGAAGCGAAGTGAAATGGCAAGTAAATTGGCAAAAGCGAAGTAAAAATAAAAAATAAAAAGCGATTTTCTTTCGCTTTTGCCAATTTCCTTCTCAATTCACTTCTCACGTCTCATTTCACTTCGCATTTGCCATTTCACTTCTCAATTTGCGGAACTGGGCCCTGGATCATTGGTAATTTTTCCGGCACCATGATATGCCGGAATTTCTGCGAAATGCCTGTGTCAAATTGATCTATGACGATTGACAAAAATAGATACCGTATTTCCTCGAAATACGCCCGCGGGGTTTATTTTTCAGAGTGCAAATTTTGAGGGGCGCTTACTCAGGGGGATATTTCGAGGGAGGTGGGGGGGGTATTTTTCCTCAGCTCGAAAACACATGGGGGTATTTCCGGGCGGGGTTTATTCAAGGGGTACTTCGCAGAGATACGGTATTAAACGTGTGTATTCAACCCTTTCTAAAACAACAAAACAACACTTGAATAAGTCTTTTTGATCACTTCTGCACTTTACAAAGACAAAAATAATGCAAAAATTATGTAGCACCTAAATAATAATCATGCCAAGCGAGCCTACGCCAAGTATAGCGCCCCGGGCGTTGTACACGGGGCGGTTTACACGGAGAAATACGGTAGTGCGGCTGCACGTGGCGCACTTGACTGGCCCCGGCAGCATAACTTCTTAAAACCCGCATAAACCAGGGGTATAGTAGGGGGAACCCCCCTAGGGTTCAAACGGGATTGAATTTTCGGGATCGGGATTCACTTTTTGAGATTTCGGGATCGGGATCGGGATTGGGGTTTCGGGATCGGGATTGGTTTTTTGAGATTTCGGGATCGGGATCGGGATCGGGATTGGCCGGGATTGGGGTCACGGGATCGGGATCGGGATTGGGATAGGCATTTTTCCGGGATCGGGATTGGGTTCTAGGGATAGAGATTTTTGCCATTTTTCTGGCATTCACAGTTGTTCATAAAGGTCTCAAAACACTGTTGGATGCCAGAAAAGTGGCATAAAATTGATGCTGGGGGTTTGCATCCACTTTTTTGCATGCAAAAACGTCATTATTTCACTTTTTATAATTTCCACTAATTTTTCCGGGATCGGGATCCCGGACTTGGGAGTTTCTCGGGATCGGGATCGGGATTTGAAAACTTTCGGGATCGGGATCGGGATTGGTATTTTTGAGATTTCGGGATCGGGATCGGGATTGGGGTTTCGGGATCGGGATCGGGATCGGGACTGGTAAATCCCGGAATTTCACGGGATCCGGGATCGGGATCGGGATCCCGTTTGAACCCTAAACCCCCCCCCCCCCAAATCCGCCAGCTATCTATCTATCCCGGAGGCAAAATGGGCTACTATCCCCCAACCCCCCCCCACAATCGGTCAGATATTTATATGTGGAGCGATTTTAAAGAAATTTTGCCCCTATTTGCGCCCAAAATCAGTAATTTTGGTACCCTTTTATAGCTTGTTACCTTCAAAGTTCTAACTCATGTTCCGTATTGCCTATTTTCGGCTATTTTTTATACTCATATACCGTAAATCCTCGAATAAATCCCCTCCCTCGAATAACTCCCCCCTGTAAACTGACTGAGGAAAAAATAACTCCCCCCCTCGAATAACTCCCCCCTCTTTTATGGGTAGGAACAAAGTCCACGTACAAAAAACGTATGTATGTATATGATCATTAAAAGCATTCATTATTTTGCAGTTTATGCACACTAGCATTGATTTTATTGCATGAATTACTGGATTTCTTTTCTGGCTCACACGTTTATGCAGCCTACTTAACCCCATTCAGATGATATACTGATCAAGTATTTTACTCAATATTCCGACGAAGAAATAACCCCCCCCCCCTCGAATAAGTCCCCCCTCAAAAAATTATGAGGAAAAAATAACTCCCCCGGGGACTTATTCGAGGACTTACGATACCTATTTTTAGCTGTTTTTCTCCTACTTTTGGCGATTTTTTCCATTTTCCCCCTTCTATACCTCGGAAAAGCCCATATATTGAACCCCCGCGGACCCCCCCCCCAAAAAAAAAAATTGTTTTCAGCTATCTATCCCTCCGGAGGAGCGATTTACTATCTATATGAACCCCCTGCGGGGGTCCAAATCTACAAAACCCCTGGTACCACAAGGCACTGCGACACAAGTGTACAATAGAATTTTTTTCGTGCTACTGTTCACCAACCATAAAACAACCGAAAAGGCACTACACAAACTAGTTGACAATGACACTAAATGTCAAATGGTTCGTATCCCAATTCAAAGCTTGCTCATCAGTACCACTACGCATTATTGTATACATATACCTATTTATATACTTCATACCCGCTTTGTACATCCGCAATATTTGTTTCAACACTACAGCTTCATTTGCAACGTAATTCAACACTTTTGCGTTTGAACGTCGTTCGTCGGCTCGCAGCAAGCTTTGAATTGGGATGGGGACCAGTTGACATCCGGTGTCCTTGTCAACTGGTGTGTGTAGGGCCAAAGATGCAAAATCACTTATATGAATCAGTACTTTCAGACTCAACCAATTCATCCATTTCTGGGTCACACTGTATTCCAACATTGAGCACTGTGTGCCCAGCCAAAGTGAGGCAATCTTCACAGCTGAAATTTTTGAGGTTTTTTATTATTTTTATTTTTAAATGGCGGTAAAGATAATTAATTGTGTTCTGCATTGCATTCTGTAAAATGTCAGAATTCATATAATGGTGCAATGTGCCGTTTAATATACTGAAGTATTTTACCGGATACTTTACATGACATTTTTCAGGTGACAGTCCTGCACCCTGTAAAGACAATTGTCAAATGTCATACAAACAGGGGTCTCGAATGGGGGGTTGGGGGGGGGGGGGTTACCCCCCCAAACCACCCAGCTATCTATCTATCCCGGAGGCCGCTCAGCTATCTATTTATCCCGAAGGCAAAATTTTGGGCTACTACCCCCCCCCCAAATCGCACAGCTATCTACCTATCTGGAGCGATTTTTGAGAAACTATACCCCAATTTTCGCTCAAAATCGCTATTTTTCATACCTTTTTATAGATTTTCACTTCCAAAATCATAGTTCTGGTTCCTATTCGCTATTTTTAGTACTATATGCACTTGTATACCCATTTTGAGCTATTTTACACCTACTTTTAGCGATTTTTCTCCCTTTTGTTCCTTCTATGCCCCGAAAAAGCCTATATATTGAACCACCACAACCCCCCCCAGAAAATTTTTCAGCTATCTATCCCTCCGGAGGAGCGATTTGCTATCTATCCAACCACTCGGAGGGTCAAAATTCAAGATACCCTGCATACAAAATGTCAATAGTGCAGTAATAAAATTACCAATTTTATTTTACGTGACAGTTGACACTTTACTGAGTGCGGGACTGTCACTAGGGTGCGCGGCACCGTGCCCAAATTCAATCAGTTTGATATACGTGCATATGTTGCTTCAAAACCATATCTGGAAGCTTTTGAAGAAAAAAAACGTTTTTTTAATTAAGAAAATACGTTTTAGCGTTTTTTTTAATCAGGTCGTTTAGGAAAAAACAACTTTTTTCCATCCCCATCCCAGACCCCGTAAAATATCGTGCAAAGTGTTAAAAGTCGCGTAAAACTTAATGAAAAATGTCATACGAGGGAAAAATTTTTTTAATAAAAAACGACATTTTCAATTTTTCTTTTTTCCCGAAACACTAAAACCGCATACCTAGGCGTAACGCCGGGACTGGGCTCCTTCTCGTGTCTGGTGCATTTTCCAAAAAGTGCCACCACTTCCTCCACGCTGCCATCTGGATTGCCTGCGCGATAAAAATTACGATTTTTCGAATCAAAATGATCAAAACTTGTTCGCATTCTATCCCAAAATCAAAATTTTTGCTTGAAGATACAGAAGAAAAAACTGTCCATCAAAAATTGGTTCAAAAATTTCCACAAAAATGTGTTTTGAAGGTGTTTAGAAACAAACATGACACACCGTAAAAAAATAAATAAAACGCACCAAAATACGCTCTCTCAGCGACACCAACAAAAAGTCCAGTTTCCACAATTCCCGGAATCTCAATCAATCTTTTGTGCAGCTGAAACCAATCGTATTGTTTATTTTTTGGAAAGTTAAAATCCAAAACGTAATTTCCATTGTCAGTGATGATTGGCCCCGCCTTTTTTACTGCCATCCGTAAATTGACCTCCCCACCTGCAAATAAAATTAACAGCGTTTTTTGTTGATCTGTGGTTGCATATTGCTGCTTTTTGTGAAACGTTCATGACTTCAAGTGGAATTAGACATGTAATAGTGCTTAAATAAAGTTATAAGAGAATTGACATGCTAATCAGGGGTTTTGTAGATTTGGACCACCGCGGGGGTTCATGTAGATAGCAAATCGCTCCTCCAGAGGGATAGATAGCTGAAAACAAAATTTTCGGGGGGGTTGGGGGGGGGGGTTCGCGGGGTTTGGGGAGGGGTTTGCGGGCGTTCAATGTATAGGCATAGAAGGGAGGAAAAGGAGAAAAATCGCTAAAAGTAGGTGAAAAATCGCTAAAAAATGGGTATATAAGGACATTTTTCCGGGATCGGGGCATTTTTTCGGGATTGGGATTTTCAAAATCGCGGGATCGGGATTGGCTTTTTCAAATTTCAGGATCGGGATTAGGATGGAGGTTTCGGGATCAGGATCTGGACCACAAAATCCCGAAATTGCTCAGGATTCGGGATCCCGTTTGAACCCTTATCTCGATCCCGAAAAAACGCCTATTCCAATCCCGATCCAGAAGGGTCAATCCCGATCCCGAAAATCTCAAAAAACCAATCCCGATCCCAAAAGGCCAATCCCGATCCCGAAATCTCAAATAATCAATCCTGATGCTGAAAAGTTGTTTGAACCCTACCCCCAACCCCATCAGACCCCTGGAGCACATTGGTTGGATATTCTATGCTATGTGAAAATACCACAGCCTATCATTACACAATAAAATGAGCAAATGGAACCTTTTACACTAAAATTGGATCAACAACCAATGAAAACAAGCACAAATAGTGATGTGTTCGTGAAATTGCACGCTTGCACGGTGCAAAATAAACTGCCGGTCAATATAAACTGGCTTTCGCTAAAAAATTTTAAAAAAGTTTGTAGTTCGATCCAGGAAGGGAGTTCGGCCAAGGTGTTCGTATTTTTGGATAGCCCTAACATTTGTCTACTCGCACCCCCCGGGGGACCCCTGTGGCTGCACCCCCGCAGCCACAGGGGTCCCCCCAGGGGTGCAAGTAGACAAATGTTAGGGCTATCCAGAAATACAAACACTTTGGCCAGACTCCCTTCCTGGATCGAACTACAAACTTTTGAAAAAAATTTGAGTGAAAGCCAGTTTATATTGACCGGCAGTTTACGAAAATTTCCTAGTTTTCGCGAAAATACCTAGACGCATGAACTAGTGATTTTAGAGGTGAAAATCTATAAAAAGGTATGAAAAATAGCAATTTTGATAATGAAATCAACATATGGATTTCCCAACTTCCCAAAACAACGAGAACAAACCTTCCATTCTCTCTATTCTTTTCTTCACAGGCGTATAAGCAGCGGGTAAAACTTCCAAAGGCAAATAAGTGAATTTCGTGCCCAATTTTTTTGATCTTTTTCTGTAATCGGCGACAATAATAAAACGTTTGGCACAGGACATAACAATTTTTTCTTGGGCCAAAGCTCCGCCCCCTCCCTTGATGCAAGTTAGTTCGTTGTCCACCTGCGAGAAAAGTGTTTGCGATGGTATTTAGTATGTCTAGTAGGGAGTTTTCTTTTTTTTTGGGGGGGGGGGGGGGTGGGGGGGTTATCCCCCCCCCAATCCGCCAGCTTTCTATCTACCTCAGTGGCGTAGCCAGTGGGGGGGGGGTAGGGTGTCAAAAAAATTTTTTTACGGTAAACGGAAAGGTAAATTTTTTCACTTTACGGAAAACGGAAAGGTAAAAAAAAATTTCTGCCGGAAAACGGAAAGGTAAAAAAATTTCACTCAGCGGAAAACGGAAAGGTAAAAAAAAAATTGTCGGCTGGAAAACGGAAAAATGAAATGCCGGAAAACGGAAAGCGAAATTTTCACAGAAACGGAAAAAATAAAGTGAAATTTGCACAGTAATAGACAAATTTGCAGAAGAAAACCTGCATGCAGGTTTGCCTGTTTGGCTTTGATTGTGGTAGCTGTACATTATGCAACTATGGATCATGCCTGTAACTTCACTTGTAGTTCAAGCTTAACTGAACCAACCAGGGACGTATCCAGGATTTTTGAGCGGGGGGGGGGCTGTTTGTTTACGGGGGCCGGCGAACGGGGGGGCTCAGCCCCCCCCCCCCTAAAATTTTTCCCTATATAAGGGCGGAAAAGCGTTTTGGCGCTAGCGCCATACAAAGGCGCGACGCCATGGCGCTATTGGCGTTGGCGCCAGCACCAGGAACCGCTTTATATGTATGGAAATATGCATACATATGCAGCGAAATTCACAAAAATGTGTTCATTTCCAAGGATTTTGGTTTAAAGGGGCCGATCCACTGAAAATACACTGCATGGGGAAGAAATTGCGCGCTTGCGCGCAAAATTTGTATGAAACATCGAAAAATATATAGGAAAATTGCATTTTCCGGTACTTTTTAGGTCTCACCCCGGGAAGGGGGGGGCTGCAGCCCCCCCCCGCCCCCCCCCCCTGGATACGTCCTTGGAACCAACAAAAATCATCAAAAGGTAGCAAAAATACACTACAACAACAATAAGAATTTAGCAAAAGTGAACTTTGATGTAACTGAACAGTAAAAAGTATACTCAGCGGACTGCAAAGTATGTGTCCAAAATTACTTCGTGTTTTTTTACAGATTTGGATACAGATAAAAATTATGAATGACAGAAGAACCTGGTAGTTAAAAACACCATAGTGGAAAAATATAAATACAGATTGGAAAAACAATGGAAAAAGGCCATAAAACTGAAAATCGAGCCAGAAAATGGAAAAATGGCCTGGAAAAAATGGAAACGAAAAGGTAAAAAATTTTCAACTGGAAAACGGAAAAATGGGCCGGAAAAACGGTAACGGAAAGGTAAAAAATTTTTGGCTGCCGGAAAACGGAAAGGTAAAAATTTTTCGGCTGCCGGAAAACGGAAAGGTAAAAATTTTTCGGCTGCCGGAAAACGGAAAGGTAAAAGATTTTCCTGCGGAAAGGCGGAAACGGAAAACTGAAACGGAAATTTGACACCCTAAGGGGGGGGGGGGCTAGTGCAATTTGCTAAAAACCTAGTGCTTAGTATACTCGGCGGACAGCAAAGTATGTCTTAGTCGATAACGCGCGAGGAGGATACTTATGTACGCACTTTCACAAATATTTAAAAAAGGAGGTGTCTCATACAAGCGAAGAATGTTTTTTTCCCGTGTTTTCTTTTTTTACTCGGGGGACATTACACCCTACATTTTTCTGGAGGTAACACTCCAACATGACGTCATAACCGCAGTGCGCAGTGAACTGCGGCTGACTGAACCGGTTCCTTGCAGTGGAGTGGGGAGTCGGTTCATAAGTTTTCGGTTGGCTGTCTGCCAGCCGAAGACATAAATCATATCTCTTTGTACTTGTAGGGTATCATGTCAGCCGAGCAAAGCTGGGACACTTTTTATTTTATTGACGATGACGTAATGACGGAGTGTTTCCTTCAGGAAAAAGCATAGCATAGAAAAAGCATAGCGGTCCATAGCCAATGCATCGCATGAGGGTATTTCGAGAGGGGCACTGTGCCATTACGCATCTACACCCATTATGCATGTATAACCGGCATGCATTAACTATACCCGGCATGCTGAAAATATGCAATAAAACGCATGACCTAGTGATTTTAAAGGTGAAAATCTATAAAAAGTATGAAAATTAGCGGGTGAAAATTAGGGTAAAATTGCTCAAAAGCTATCCAGATAGCTAGATAGCTAGGTAATTTGCTTTGGGGGGGGGTGCTGTTCAGCTTCTGAAGGGAAAAGTAACCAAAACATTTGCCTCCGGTGTAGATAGATAGCTGGGCAGTTTGGGGTGGGGAACCCGCCCCCTTTTTTACCCCTGCGGGTATAATGTGTCTATAATGCATGTAGATGCGTAATGGGTTTACATGAATAATCGGCCCGACACAAATCGACGCCTTACAGAATTAGCGATGAAACATACCAAACGAAATTTTTTTTAAAAAAACGTCACCTCATCAGCGCCATCTATGCAAACGTCCAATTCGGGAGTTTGTTCGGTATCGGACAAATGCAAATTGTGCGTGATTATCAGGTGCCGAGACTGCGGGGTGAGTTTATTATTTTGGAAAACAAATGGCAAGTGAACAAGTGACCAGGGGCCAGTCCCGCAAATTGAGAAGTGAATTGAGAAGTAAAATGGCAAAAGCGAAGAGAATTTTTTTTTTACTTGGCTTTTGCCAATTTACTTACTTGCCATTTCACTTTACTTTTGCCATTTTACTTGCCATTTCACTTCACTTTTGCCATTTTCCTCCGCTTTTGCCATTTTACTTATCACTTCTCAATTTGCGAAACTGGCACCACAATTGGACAAGAAAAGTGAATGAAAGTGAAAAGTATGTGCTAAATGCAAAGCAAAGTTAATTTAAAGTGATAAGTACATTCCAGATAGAAAATACATGTAACTTTTTAGTTTACATTCCGCTTTAATTACCACATTGTCACCTGTCCACTCGCAGAACTCCCAAGTAGGAAATTGTTGGCATTTGCATAAATCTATGCAATGTCGATTTCACAACATCATAAATGCGCAAATAATGAACGTAAATCGTATTTGTTTGTTTGTACAATGGCTCTATTCAAACTGGTTTCTAATAAAAAATTTCAAAACTCAACTGCGTTCAAATATTTGAAAACTCAACTCAACTCGGGCCATCCCAAACCGCGACGATAAACAAAATCAAAAGGAAATCACATCATCCAATCATTTGCGCACTTACAATTTTACACAGTTACTTCTGCACATGCAAAATGACAACTTCTCTCAAACGAAACACAAAACCGAACCTGGAAACTGGTAGGCACGCAGACGATATCCTTCAACTTGCCGTCTGCAATCATATTGGCGAGACAGTCGACCACGTATTTGGCTGTGCTGCCAGTGCCCACACCCACTCGGTAACCTGCAAAAAATTGTTATAAAAAAAATGTTTCAGGGTTTTGTAGATTTGAACCCCTGCGGGTGTTCAGACCTGGCCCCAGTTCTGGGCAAAACAGGGGCGGGCGGGCAGGCGAGGGCATGCATGCCAATTAAATCTCGACTTGCCAGACACGCCCGCCATGTCCTCCCTCTCAGGGATAATCTGCCCAATTAAATCTGGGGCCAGGGGGCACTCCCAAGCCCTGTAAAGTGTAAAGTAAAGTGTCAAATGTAAAGTGTCAAGTCAAATGTCAAATGTAAAGTAAAGTGTCAAGTCAAATGTCAAAAGTAAAGTAAAGTGTCAAATGTAAAGTAAAGTGTCAAGTCAAATGTCAAAAGTAAAGTAAAGTGTCAAATGTAAAGTAAAGTGTCAATCGTGTATCCAAATCTGATTTTCCGTATCCAAATCTTATTTTTCGAAATAAGATTTGGATACGAAAAAAAAATTTGGATACACAATTAACACAAGTCTTGACACTTTACTTTACATTTGACACTTTACTTTACATTTGACTTGACACTTTACTTTACATTCAACATTTGACTTGACACTTTACTTTACATTTGACACTTTACTTTACAGTTTACAGGGCTTGGGATATGCACCAGGGGTTTTTGCAATGAGAATGTACGAAAACACCAAGTGGAGCATCTTTTGCCACTTCTCTGGCCATTTTTATGCAAATTTAGCGAAAAACCTTCAATACCAGAACATTATCCAAAGTTGCAGTCCCGATCCCGAAATAAATGCCAATCCCGATCCCGTGACCCCCACCCCGATCCCGAAAACTCAAAAAACTAATCCCGATCCCGAAAACTCAAAAAACTAATCCCGATTACGAAAAGTCAATCCCGTTTGACCCCTAGGGGTAACCCATCAAATCGCATAGCTATCTATCTATCTACCGTATTTCCTCGAAATACCCCCCCTCTCGGGACCACTATGAAACAATCACCCCCCCCCCTCGAAATACCCCCCCCCCAAATTGAGTGTAAAGGGAACGTACATGACAATAACTGTAGTTTGTGTTCTGTGTACTGCAGAACACACGTTAAAACAATGTCGGTGTCACGTTAGAACAGTGTACATACCATCTACATACTAATATTAGTCTACAGAACCTTATAAATGGCAGTTTTTGTTGCATTTTTCGACGTCTGCGTTAGGGTTGGAAAAAAAACGTTTTTTTTTAACTCGATGTTTTTTTTAAAAAAAAAACGTTTTTTTTAAAAAAAAAACGTTTTTTTTAAAAGCTCCCAGATATGACCTAGTGTCAACATATATAGGTATATCAGACACTGGCAATACTCTGTGATGTTAAATATGACCATATAATGGCTGTGGAGCCATGGGATAGCATTATAAGTGGTGATTTGTGTCAAAAATATCCATTTTTCGTCGACATATCGTTCGTATATCGCCTTATAGTCGAATGTTCGTGACTTCAGGCAAGGACGTAGCCAGGGGGGGGGCGGGGGGGCGGCCGCCCCCCCCCCTTCCCGGGCTGGACCGAAAAATGTGCCAGAAATGGCAGTTCCAGAAGACGATTTTGTCAAGTTTTCAAAAATTTTGCGCGCAAGCGCGCATTTTTCCTTCACGCAACATATATTTGGCTGATCGGTCTCCGCAACCTCAAAGCCAGTGAAAAAACGCTCATATTCTGTCCATGTCGCTGTATATGCCTGTAAAATACAGAAGTATACAGCGGTTTTGGCGCCAACGCCAACGCCAGTGGCGCCATGGCGTGGCGCCTACGAATGGCGCCAGCGCCATGGCGCCATTCCCTTACTACAGGGGCCAAATTTGAGGGGGGGGGGCGCCGCCCCCCCCCGTTCGCCGGGCTCCGTATACAATCCGCCCCCCCCGCTCAAAAATCCTGGCTACGTCCCTGACTTCAGGTAAAGTTTGGCACGGAATGGTGATCAAACAAGGTTATAAAAGGAGGTTGTTACTTTGGGAGTGAAGTTACACACTGTGGAGGTACATGGAAGCACATTACCTCAATATTATATATTACAGCAACATATGTCGGCTTATTCACCCATGGTAGCACATAGAAATTGATGTTTTGATACTAAAAATGCAACAAAACCAATGAAAACAACCACCAATGTCAATTTGTGTGTGAAATTGCGCGCTTGCGCGCAAAAATTTTGCAAAATACCTAGTGCTTAGTACTAAAAATTTCGGCCGATGTTTTTTTAAAAAAAAAAACATTTCGGACGTCATGTTTTTTTTTAAAAAAAACGTTTTTTTTAAAAAAAAAACGTTTAAAAAAAAACATCGGCCAACCCTAGTCTGCGTACGTTTCAGACGACAATTTCGTACTTGGTTTTCAAAAATTTTCTTGTGAAATAATAACCCCCCCCCCCTCGTTTAACCCACCCTCTCGGGACCACTATGAAACAATCACCCCCCGGGGGGTATTTCGAGGAAATACGGTATCTATAATTTTTTTGGCTATTCTACCCGGAACCAGGGGTCTCCAATGGGGGGTTACATCCCAAACCGCCAAATAATCTAGCGATCCCGGAATCAAATTTTTTTCACGTTTTGTTATATACGGGGTTAAACCCTATCATTAAAACCCCCTCTGCAAGCATTGAAGACAAGTAACCTGATTTAACATTCTGCTGCACAGCGAAATATGCGCAGCGACGTTTGCACAACTCTAAATCGCACGGGTGCACGTCGACGGTTCTGCGGGAATGTGCCCACACACACTAGTTTTCACCGTGACTTCGTGTCTTCGTGATTTTTTTTTAAATACAAATAAATGAACACGGTTGAATGATTAAATTAAAATTAAATTTGAATTAAAATTAATGGAGGTTAAAATTTGAAAATTTGAAAACTAAAACACATATAGCACGCAAAAAGAGTAGGCTAGATGTCGCCATGTGGCCATTTCAGTTTTCACACGTGTCACGGTGAAAACTAGTGTGTGTAGGGCGAATGAAAAAAGTTGTTGTTGTTTTTAGAAATATATTTTTATACACAGATACACAGTATACAGATCGGGCATGAGGATCCGGGTCGTATCCAGGTGAGGCGGGGGGGGGGGGGGCTGCAGCCCCCCCTCCCGGGGCGAGACCAAAACGTGACCGGAAAATGCGACTTTTTCAACTTCAGCGTAAAATTTTTTGCCCGCGAGCGCGCATTCTTCACCAGACATAAGGTATTACCATCAGATTTGCTCCATGTGACCGCAAATCATTAGAAATACACTGAATGTTGTGCTTTTTGCTGTTTTGTATGCATATTTACATACATATACAGCGTTCCATGGCGCTGACGCCTACTAATGATGAGGATATACAAAGAATGTTACAAAACTTTGAATCATAGTCACGTGAAAAATCGTGTGCTAAATTTTATCATAGTGAGAGTAATATAATACATTACAGGGAAACTATAATTTTTGCGATTTCATTGTGTGCGACGAGTGAACTAAGCTGTTAGTCCCGGAGTCCAAAAAATTTGTCAAGTGAAAATTGTCTCAATGATCATTTACTTTTAGCATTTGACAGGGTCCCACACCCTGTAAGCTGTAAAGCGTCAAATGTCACACAAAATTGTCAAATGTCACGCAAAATGTCAAAAGTTATGTAATAAAATCGTTACTTTCTTTGATTGACACTTTGAAACTTGATACGTGATGTTATACGGTGTGAGACTGCCACAAATGAAGCAGCGCTTTACCCACGTACAAAAACACATTTTTGGCACTTGTCCAAAACTTACCCATCCTGTGACATTCCCATAGAAAGTGACATCATTCTCCCATTGGTCAAAATCGCTTTAGCAGCCATTTTCTGAGTTTTCAATCTGTGAAAAGTTGCTTGAATACACCGAATAAACATGCGGAGTGGGTTACACAGGATTGAAAAAAGGAGTACTCGAAACACTTTTTTTGGAAGAAATTAGTTTTGGATACACCTTTGAAAATTTTGTGTAGCATATGGATCGGATCGCACGGATCGTACCACGTATAAGGACTTGGCTTGCTGCCAAGTTCTCGGCTGACGATGTCCACAGAATGCAATTAAGCGACCAGAAATGGTCGCTAATAGTGGGAAATGGAAGTATCCCGCACACTAGTTGACACACGTGTGTCAACTGGTCTGTGTCAACTCAGATTTCAGCTTCGCGTGTCGCAGAGCAACCTCCGTTGCCTTTTAAACGTTGCTGCAAGTGCATTTGGAGCATCTGCGACACGTGAAGCCGAAATCTGAGTTGACAACTTGTATCAACTAGTGTGCGGGCTTTCAATGAATGGGCAGTGTATTTGCTCGCATGTTCATGCTGTTTTATCGTCACAATAGTGTTTTATGTTCACTAAATCGGGTGTTCACCAAATCTGTTGGTGTCGCGCCAAGTCCTCATACGGCATGGTTCCACATGGATCAGGTCACGTATGAGAACCTAAACCAGTGGACAAATTACGCAAGCGATTTGACCCACGTCTAAGTCCGAGCGATTCTTCCACAATTTATTTTGATCAAAATCGCTAAAATGTGCTCCATTTTGCAAATGTTCACCTTCATAATCGGTACTTTGGTATATATATTTTATTATATACCTACTTTTAGGCTATTATATTTAAATTTATCGCGATGTCAAAATTTTGGCAAGATGCCAATTTTCCATACGGGGATGCTTAAAAAAAATTGGAAAAATAAAAAGTTTCAAAATTTGGCGAGCGTCCAAAAATGTCGAAACGCGGCGGCAATTCGACCGGGCGGCCGAAAAATCAGCCCACGATTTTTCAAGCGTGGAGAAAATCGACAGATCAGCCTTCTACGAGCGTGGAAACTGGAAATTTTTCGCGACAAAGTTCCAAAATAGGCGGAAAAGTTACAAATGCTGGAAATCCGGAAATTGTAACTTTATCGGATGATGAAGATAGTATTTTCTTGGAGGCGTTGGATGCGTCCATGCAAAATTCGATGTACGCTTCAGATTTTTTAATTTGTTATAATTTTTTATATCTGCTAGGTGTATTTGTTGGCATGGCAGTAAATTTGGCTTAGTGCCAAATACAAGTAAAACGCCAGACTCTTAACCGTGCCACCAAAGTCGTTGAGCGCAAAGTGCCATTATTTGTTTCATTTATGTACGATTACTTCTGTCTTAAATTCGAATTTAAACTGATGGATTCCGTTCAGTCCGCGGTTGATTTTTTCGGTCCTATTTTATGTGACTTTTTCAAAGAAATTGAACTTTTCAAAGACACACAAAAGACAGTATTTTGTAACTCGCGCAGAAAGTGCGTTAGGGAAAAAGATGCGAAAACGTGTCCCCCGGATGTTGATATCGAAGCAGCGAAAACGTGGTATTATCCAGCGGACAAACCGGAGAGATCTTATCAGTTGGTTTTTATCTGTGTTAAATTAAATTTGTCTGACGCTTTTTGTCGGGCGGTCGGATTCATTTTCATCGAAGTTTTTGTCGCATTTAAATGGAATATTTACCGTATTTCTTCTAAAAGATGGGCGCCCTTCTATTTTTTTCGTCAGCTTTTTATCCGCTCTTCTATTGGAGACCCGCCCTTCTATTAGAAGAAATACGGTAGCATTCTTTATTTCCATAGTCAAGCAGGGTTCAAACGATTGATATTTTATTAAACGGAATTTTTTCTCAATATTTTTTATTTTGTTTTAACTAGGGTTCAAACGGGACCACGGTCCCAGTACATGGTTCGGCAAAAAGTCGGGACTGGGGCGGTCCCGGTCCCGACACCCTAGTCCCGGTCCCGGTCCCGACAATGAAAAAAAGCCAGTCCCGTTCCCGACATTAGAAAATTTCTGGTCCCGGTCCCGGTCCGAAAAACTGGTCCCGTTTGAACCCTAGTTTTAACCAAAAAAGGACATTACCGAAAATTGTAATTCTTTTAAAAGTTCCGCTCAAAATCAAATCTAAAATTTGAAGTGTAAAAATTTAAAATTTCATCTTTTATGTGAAGTTTGATCATATTTTATTATACTTTTGCCACTCACAGATACAACATAGCCAAAGAAGCCCTGTGCGCCAACACGCTGGTGTGCTTGCCTACTGGGCTGGGGAAAACTCTAATTGCATCTGTGGTCATGTACAATTTTTACAGGTATTTTGCTTTTGTGTTTGTTTTGTTGTGAATGGGGGTCTCCAGGGGATGGATAGTGGAAAAATATGACATGATAAATATATGGATATCCAGTGTGGGGCCCTGGCAGGGGCCATTCCCAGACACCGTGAAATGTTATTTTAAGTTAACAGACGTCATGCGTGTAGACTAAAAGTGTCTGGGTTTTATCTCCAGCAATTTTACGTGACATTTTACCCCTTACATGACCTTTTCGAGGGTCTAATAGGTTAGTCCCCAAATTATTCATACATCTACATATCTATGCGGGACTGGTTCCATTTCTCTATCTGTATCTAGGCATAAATATTTCAATACCCTGTTAGAAATGTGAACTTATTGATGCTTCCTGATGTGAATTATTTAATGTTCAGTGATAGCCCACATAGGGCAGTTGGCAGACACTCCGGACATCAATAAACTCCTAAATTCCCCACTCGAGATCCTTCATGGTGGACGACCTGGACTACATGTCTTCCCAGGAGAGGAGGATGTCTGGATGCAATTCTTCAATGCTGACTTCCAGGATGCCACACAGCCATGTGTGCTTACAGCCGAATCCCACTATGACTGCAACCTCTGTGGTTCAAGCTGCAATGATCATGGTACCCTCAGGTTCACCCCCAGTGGTAACCCCCCATACCACAGTGACTGTGGCACCCACCTCACTACTCGTGGCACCCCAAGTGGTTTGTGCAGTGGCATCCCCCGTAGTGACCCCAGCAGCAGTTCCCCCTGTTGCACTCACATCTCCCCCAGTCATCTTCACAGATCCCCCTGCTGCATATGTGGTACCCCCCAACCCTGTCACCTCTGTCCCCAAAATGGCTCCCAAGGTCTGTGTGGTTGCAAACTCCAGACGCTGTCACCGCCCACCTCCCAGCGACACTGTAAAGACACCCCCTTCCCCCCACAAATGCCCTACTGGACATGCCATGGCTGCAACCGCGCAGCGGGTACCCATCCCCAGGGGGGAAGCAGGGTGGGGCAAGTTTCAAGCACCAGCATTTGAGGGCACCACTGAATGCTGCACTACCTGTCCCTACGACGCCCATGGTACAAATTGCAGCGATGGTGGCACCCTTAGTGACACTGTCAGTGGTAGACCAGCTACCATACTACCCACAGCAGTGGGTTCCCTGACTGGAATCACGGCTCCCCCAATGGGTTTCACATTCAACCCAATTTCGATGGATGCGAACCCCTCAATTGCAATGGCACCAACCCCCAACCCCCAAGTTACCTTGACTCCTTGCCCACCCTCTTTCTCACACAGGCAGAGATCCCCACTACCTACGGAGACTCCTGGTGTGAATTTGGCACCCCCTAGTTCGAGTATGGCACCCCCCGCTACGAGTCTGGGTGCATCCCCTGATTCCAATGTGGCAACCCCAGTACCATCCAATCAGACCCCAGCAGCACAACCAGTCCGAGATCCATTGCTGGAGGAGATCTACAGGTGCCTTGAACAGCTCACCCTGCACATTGGTGGGGGTGATGCTGCTCCCTGTGATGGTGCAGCGGTGCCTCCTGTCCCACTTGCGCCACATGCAAATGTCCCACCTTGTTCCACCCCTGGTTCCATCCCCAGTGACATTTGGCAATACTGGGCATTCATGAGGCCACACATCCTTGACAAAATTCCCATTTTCTATGGCAACACGAAGACTCTGTCTTTCCCGGAATGGTGTCGCCTGGTGCGTCAAACTGCGTGCTCTTTGCCTTATGTGTCCCTATTGCCATCTTTTTGGTCTGATATTTTCACCCTGAAGCTGGCTGGTGAGGCCCATCGAGTGTTGTCCGTATTGGTCCCTGAGGACAAAATGGGTGATAGTGAATTTGTTTTGGGTGAGTTGAAGCATGTGTTCAGACCCCCATCCGAGGCGTACACCTATTTGGAGTGGGAAAATGCTGCCATGTCACACGATGAGACATTCCTTGAGTTTTACCTACGATTGGTTTCCAAAATACCCGCCGAACTCTTGGAAGTTGTTGGGTCAAACAGACGTTCAGTAGATCGATTGGTTGCCTTAAAAGTGTGGTCACGCTTCGACGAATCGCGCTTCAATTGCTATGTCATGGCCGACTTTCATTCGAAGTTTGCCCAGGGTAAGGTTCCCATGAGTCAGATGGCGCGCCAAATCGATGACTATTTCCGCAATGTGAAAAAGCAGACACTGGCCGCACTGCCCACCCACAGTCCAGTTGCGCACCCTGGCTCTATATTGCGAGACCTCCACACATAACCCCATTACACCCCAAGGTCCTGACCCTGAATTGCGAAGCAAGTTGGTCAACAAAAAGACTGCCAAGGTCCCCACCACCCTCGCAACCAATCCAACACTGAAATCTACTGGTTCCAAGAAGGGGAAACACGGGAAACGTTACGGCTCTGGTGTAACCCCAAATGTGGCACCACTGGCACAAATGGCCAGAAAATGTTACGGTCCTGGTATGAACTCAAATGTGCATTATAGTCCGGTTGCAACTCCTAACATGTCACCTCCAATGGCTTCCACAATTCCTGTACACCAGCAACAGCATTGTTACACTCCACAACACAGTAACAAGCACACCCCCCTCCCTTCTAACAATCCATCAAAGGCGTTATATGGCTACCTCACATGCCCGCATCTGCATATCCACCTTGCATTCCGCTGGCATTCTGTGACACGTGTGTGGCTGCCGACAACTACTCCTGCAATGCGTCTAGCCAGCACCAGCGCTGGCACAAAATGATGTCAATGGCACTGACATTGGACCCAAATCTACATGGATGAACTAGTGGAAGAGGGGGAGAGGAGTGGCCTTCAGTTTCAAGCTAATTTGAGAGGGGATAATGTTAGAAATGTGAACTTATTGATGCTTCCTGATGTGAATTATTTAATGTTCAGTGATAGCCAACATAGGGCAGTTGGCAGACACTCCGGACATCAATAAACTCCTAAATTCCCCACTCGAGATCCTTCAACCCCCTCAACTTAAAAACAAAAACCAAACTCACTACCATATCGGGAAGAATTGGAGCGACGTTCTCACAATTGCCACTCAAAAATAACTGTTTTTTTAATACTTTTTCCCAATTTAAACGTCAAAATCACTACTCATTCCATTTGATATCACCCTCGCACCCCCCAATTTCAGATGGTACCCCCGGGGCAAAATAATATTCGTGGCCCCCACGAGACCCCTCGTAGAGCAGCAACTTTGCGCCTGCCGCACTGGTGCCACTCCCAGACCCTGAAAAATGCCTTGTAAAATGTGAAATGTCATGCAAAGTGTCTAACGTCATGTAAAATGCCCTGCAAAATGGCAAACACGTTTCACATTTGCCAGGACATTTCTAGACACTTCGCATGACATTTTTAGACAGGGCATTTTCCAGTGTCTGGGAGTGCCCCAGATGTGGGCTTTTCACATGACACTTTGGCTGTGATGACCGGGAAAATGAGGCCCGCAGACAGACAGAGGGAGTGGTTCGAGAGAAGGGTCTTTTTTGCAACTAGTGAGGTTTGTTTTTGGGGTGTGGTTAGGGATGGTCGAGTTTTTTTTAAAGGTTTGAAAAAACGTTTTTATAATTAAAGAACTTTACCATCTCCAGCTGCAGAATTTTTTAAATGGTCCCGATGTTTGTGTTTTTTTTAAGTTGTTTTTTAAACCTTTGCAAAAGTGCAGCTCATATCCCTAAGTGCAATCCCCCGCACCTCAAAAGATGAAAAAATCATATTATAAAATATTTTTTAAACAAATTTTTTTTTCAAACTTCCCTCAGACCCTCCTGGTGCCAATCCCAGACCCTGTCAAAAGCCCTGTAAAATGTGAATGTCATGCATAGTGTAAAAAGTCACGGAAAATGCCCAGCAAAATGGCAACCGAGTTGAGTTGAGTGCCGCAGGGCATTTTCCATGACTTGACACTTTGCATGACATTTGACATTTGACACGGCTTTTTACAGGGTCCGGGACTGCCCCCTGAGCGACATGGCCCGCGAAGGGGTGGTTCCGTGCGACCGGATCCGGCTCTTGGTCATGGACGAAGCGCACAAAGCCACGGGCCAGCACGCGTACTGCAAAGTTGTCAACGCCCTGCAAATGTGCGGCGCCAAATTTAGACTCTTGGCGCTTAGCGCGACGCCTGGCTCTAAATTGGTGGTTGGTTTTTTTTTTGGAGGGGGGGTTTAGTTGTTGAAGGTGGGGCAAAATCTGCGAGTGGAAAGGTGACTAGAAAAGTGATAGTTTTCACTGAAATCAGGGGTCTCGAATGGGGGGGGTTGGGGGGGGGGTTACCTCCCCCCCAAACCGCTCAGCTATCTATCTATCCCGGAGGCCGCTCAGCTATCTATCTATCCCGGAGGCCGCTCAGCTATCTATCTATCCCGGAGGCAAAATTTTGGGCTACTACCCCCTAAACCCCCCCCCCCCCCAAATCGCCCAGCTATCTACCTATCTGGAGCGATTTTTCAGAAACTATTCCCCAATTTTCGCTCAAAATCGCTATTTTTCATACCTATATATAGATTTTCACCTCCAAAATCACTGTTTCATGCGTCTAACTGCCTATTTTCAGCTATTTTAAGTACTATATGCTCTTGTATACCCATTTTGAGCTATTTTACACCTACTTTTAGCGATTTTTCTCCCTTTTCTTCCTTCTATGCCCCGAAAAAGCCTATATATCGAACCACCACAACCCCCCCCCCCAACCCCCCCCCAACCCCCCCCCCAGAAAATTTTTCAGCTATCTATCCCTCCGGAGGAGCGATCTGCTATCTATCCAACCACTCGGAGGGTCAAAATTCAAGATATCCCTGACTGAAATTACTTGCCATTACTAGGCAGGGACGTATCCAGGATTTTTGAGCGGGGGGGGGGCTGCTTGTTTACGGAGGCCGGCGAGCGGGGGGGGGCTCACCCCCCCCCCCCCCCTAAAATTTTACCTACAGAGTGGCCGAATGGCGCCATGGCGCTTGCGCCATTAGTGGCGCCAGCGCCATGGAACGCTGTATGTGAATATACATACAAATACAGCAAAAAGCACACCATCGAGTCGTTTTTTAACGTTTTTCGGCCACAGGGAGCAAATATGATGATAATACTTCATCTCTGGTAATAAATGCGCGCTTGCCCGCAAAATGTTTTATGCTGATGTTGAAAAAGTCGCATTTTCCGGTCACTCTCTGGTCTCCCCCCGGGAAAAGGGGGGGGCTGCAGCCCCCCCGCCCCCCCCCCTGGATACGGCCCTGTTACTAGGGATGGAAAAAGCGTTTTTTATGTTTCAGTTTTTTAAACGACGGTTTGAAAAACTCCGTAAATAAAGTTATCAGTCAACATATACAGGTATCAAAAAACTTTTCAAACTTTTCTAAAAGTGTTGAAAATGGATCGCCATCTCTAATCCCATGGCTCCATAACCATTGTATTTAAGTATGACGATGTGTAACATCAATAAGTACCATATACTCTTATATGTTGACTCTCAATAATTTTAAAGAGATTTCTAAAAACCGTTTTACCCATTAAAATAACGACACCCCCCCCCCCCCTTAGAACGTGCAGCAAGTGGTCAACAATTTGCTCATCGGTCGTGTAGAATGTCGCACGGAGGAGTCGATCGATGTGAACGCCTACGTGC
>OZ038455.1:1772843-1791084 GCA_964036195.1 Sphaerolaimus hirsutus | reverse complement strand
TTCAACTTCCCGTCTGCAATCATATTGGCGAGACAATCGACCACGTATTTGGCTGTGCTGCCAGTGCCCACGCCCACTCGGTAACCTGCAACAAATGGTTATGGAAATGTCTCAGTGGTTTTGTAGATTTGAACCCCTGCGGGTGTTCAGACCAGGGGGCAGTCCCAAGCCCTGTAAAGTGTAAAGTAAAGTGTCAAATGTAAAGTAAAGTGTCAAGTCAAATGTCAAATGTAAAGTAAAGTGTCAAGTCAAATGTCAAAAGTAGAGTAAAGTGTCAAATGTAAAGTAAAGTGTCAATCGTGTATCCAAATCTTATTTTTCGAAATAAGATTTGGATACGAAAACATCAGATTTGGATACGAAAAAAAATATTTGGATACACAATTAACACAAGTCTTGACACTTTACTTTACATTTGACACTTTACTTTACATTTGACTTGACACTTTACTTTACATTCAACATTTGACTTGACACTTTACTTTACATTTGACACTTTACTTTACAGTTTACAGGGCTTGGGATAGGCACCAGGGGTTTTTGCAATGAGAATGTACGAAAACACCAAGTGGAGCATCTTTTGCCACTTCTCTGGCCCTTTTTATGCAAATTTAGCGAAAAACCTTCAATACCAGAACATTATCCAAAGTTGCAGTCCCGATCCCGAAATAAATGCCAATCCCGATCCCGTGACCCCAATCCCGATCCCGAAAACTCAAAAAACTAATCCCGATCCCAAAAAGTCAATCCGTTTGACCCCTAGGGGTAACCCCTCAGATCGCATAGCTATCTATCTACCCTGGGACAATTTTTTTGGCTATTCTACCCTGAACCAGGGGTCTCCAATGGGGGGTAACCTCCCAAACTGCCAAATTATCTACCTATCCCGGAATCAAAATTTTCTGACTTTTTGTTATATACGGGGTTAAACCCTATCATTAAAACCCCCTCTGCAAGCATTGAAGACAAGTAACCTGATTTCACATTCTGCTGCACAGCGAAATATGCGCAGCGACGTTTGCACAACTCTAAATCGCACGGGTGCACGTCGACGGTTCTGCGGGAATGGAGAAAGTTATTGTTTTTAGAAGTATATTTTTATACACGGACGTATACAGATCGGGCATGACGATGCACAAAGAGGAGATGGACGGCCGGTATCTAATTACGCAGTGGCGAAATGCCCTGAGTGTAGGTGACATATGAAGGGTGTGCTTCTAAAAGTACCGATCTACAAATTTTTCAAATTTGAGTTAGGACCATTTTTCGGGTCCCCATAAAAATGCGCTTCAAAAAATATATAATATGTGGGGGGTGCGAAATTCAATTTTGAGATATGGGGGGTCGAAAAAAGCAAAAAAATTCAAAATACAGTTTCTGAAATTTTAAAAGTACCGATCTACAAGCTTTTTCAGCTTTTGTATTTTTAAAAGTACCGATCTACAGAATCTGCAGTGTAAAATGTCCGGCACATGGCAGATACATTTGTTCTTGATCAATAAATGCATGAAACGAAGGTCGGATCGGAAAAGAGAGTGATTGTGCACTTAATTTTCCGATATCGACGACGCCATGCGGGCCTAACTATCAAGGCGACATTCTGAATTTTTTACATATGAAACTGTCCGAAAATAAGTGACGCTGCTGTCATAGCAGCAACGTCAAATTAGGCCTACACCCATGTTTTTTAAACTTAAGTTCAGTTAGGCTGTTAACTGTTCTTTCGTGCAGTTGCAGTGCTCTCATCCCTCACGCGAGAGGTCCTGGGTTCAACTCCCAGGGCCACCCTCATGTCAGCGCTGACAAGTCAACATCAGCGCTGACAAGTCAACATAAGCGCTGACAAGTCAACATCAGCGCTGACAAGTCAACATCAGCGCTGACAAGTCAACATCAGCGCTGACAAGTCAACATCAGCGCTGACAAGTCAACATCAGCGCTGACAAGTCAACATCAGCGCTGACAAGTCAACATCAGCGCTGACAAGTCAACATCAGCGCTGACAAGTCAACATCAGCGCTGACAAGTCAACATCAGCGCTGACAAGTCAACATCAGCGCTGACAAGTCAACATCAGCGCTGACACTGCGCCACTGCGTAAACATATACCGGTAATCAATCTCCCTGTACAAAGAATGTGACATTTGATTTGATACAGTTAATTTTGAATCATAGTCACGTGAAAGATCGTGTGCTAATTTCTATCATAGTGAGAGCAATATCATACATATTACAGGGAAACTATAATTTTTGGGATATCATTGTGTGCGGTGAGTGAACTATATTCCCGGTGCTGCAAGTCCCGGAGTCCAAAAAATTTGTCAAGTGAAAATTGTGTCTGAATGATCATTTACTTTTAACATATGACAGGGTCCCACACCCTGTAAGCTGTAAAGCGTCAAATGTCACACAAAATTGTCATATGTCACGCAAAATGTCAAAAGTTATGTAATAAAATCGTTACTTTCGTTGATTGACACTTTGAAACTTGATACGTGATGTTATACGGTGTGAGACTGCCACAAATGAAGCAGCGGTTTACCCACGTACAAAAACACATTTTTGGCACTTGTCCAAAACTTACCCATCCTGTGACATTCCCATAGAAAGTGACATCATTCTCCCATTGGCCAAAATCGCTTTAGCAGCCATTTTCTGAGTTTTCAATCTGTGAAAAGTTGCTTGAATACACCGAATAAACATGCGGAGTGGGTTACACAGGATTGAAAAAGGAGTACTCGAAACACTTTTTTTTGGAAGAAATTAGTTTTGGATACACCTTTGAAAATTTTGTATAGCATATGGATCGGATCGCACGGATCGCACCACGTATAAGGACTTGGCTTGCTGCCAAGTTCTCGGCTGACGATGTCCACTGAATGCAATTAAGCGACCAGAAATGGCCGCTAATAGTTGGAAATGGAAGTATCCCGCACACTAGTTGACACACGTGTGTCAACTGGTCTGTGTCAACTCAGATTTCGGCTTCGTGTGTCGCAGAGCAACCTCCGTTGCCTTTCAAACGTTGCTGCAAGTGCATTTGGAGCATCTGCGACACGTGAAGCCGAAATCTGAGTTGACAACTTGTGTCAACTAGTGTGCGGGCTGTCAATGAATGGGCAGTGTATTTGCTCGCATGTTCATGCTGTTTTATTGTCACAATAGTGTTTTATGTTCACTAAATCGGGTGTTCACCAAATCTGTTGGTGTCGCGCCAAGTCCTCATACGGCATGGTTCCACATGGATCAGGTCACGTATGACCTAGCGGTGACTTATACACTACAGCATAACCCAAGCCCCGCACATGGCTTGGGCACTTTTTATTTTTTGTGTCCTGACTGTAATTTGGCTTGGAATGGTTTATGATGTCAGAATTGACATTTGAATTTTGGGGGTCAGAGCGGCACACACCAAAGGGCACCCTCAGCCGGACCAAATTGCACGCGTGTGATCAATTATGCTCGATTACACAACACCCACATTGTACGCGTATTAATTGCGCTGACTCAACCGACACTTTCGTGGCAAGAGTTGCGTGCGCAATGGCTCAAAGGCTGAATGTGATCGGATTAACTGCATATTCAGTGGACATAATTACTTTTGTATTAGATTTGCTTGCACTGTATTTTCACATGTATACTCGGCGAACCGCAAAGTATGTGCAGAATCCTACCATAAAGAAATGAATAAAATCTTGTGATAAATATCGCAATTAATTATTCCATAGTTGAAGCGGAATATGATGATGAAAAAATGCATGATTTTTGGTTCATTATTCAGATCGGTTATGGTAAGTTGGCACTAAGTGTGATGTCCGCCGAGTATAAATACATACATTTGTAATAACATGTTATGTAAATTTAAAGTTTACAGTGATGTAAATAGTTGGCCGTGAAATGCAGCCTTCTAGCTGTCAGCTACTCTTTTGGAACTTTTCAAAGTTTTATTTCACCCATAGAAAATACCTATTTGCGGTAAGACTGTAAAATATAAAGATGTAATCAAAATTAAATGCAATAATTTAGTGGATAAATTCAATAAAAATTCGAAAATTTTAACAACAGTTTTTCAATAGTTTTCCACATGTCACGTAACGAGAGTTGATCTGCCACCCTCCGGAAAAGCTGCTTATCCCATTTGTGCTGCAATGACAGCGGAAACAATGAAAGGAGTGTGCCGTCAACCCAATTATTTGTGCTGCGGTGACACTGGAAATAATGAAAGGCCTTCACCGCCAGCCCAACTTTGAACCGGAATACCCAGAATAAAAGCAGACGTTGGGGGACTGGGTTTTTTCTTGTGCGAGAGCACGCGTCTGTTGTAATGCGCAGGCGGCGAAAATCAGTGTGGCAAAAAAAATAACCAAGCCACTTGAAAGCGTCGCTCTAGCTGTAGTGTATAAGTGCACTCATTCACGTATGAGAACCTAAACCAGTGGACAAATTACGCAAGCGATTTGACCCACGTCTAAGTCCGAGCGATTCTTCCACAATTTATTTTGATCAAAATCGCTAAAATGTGCTCCATTTTGCAAATGTTCACCTTCATTTTCGGTAATTTGGTATATATATATTTTATTATATACCTACTTTTAGGTTATTATATTTAAATTTATCGCGATGTCAAAATTTTGGCAAGATGCCAATTTTCCATACGGGGATGCTTAAAAAAAATTGGAAAAATAAAAAGTTTCTAAATTTGGCGAGCGTCCAAAAATGTCGAAACGCGGCGGCAATTCGACCGGGCGGCCGAAAAATCAGCCCACGATTTTTCAAGCGTGGAGAAAATCGTCAGATCAGCCTTCTACGAGCGTGGAAACTGGAAATTTTTCGCGACAAAGTTCCAAAATAGGCGGAAAAGTTCCGAATGCTGGAAATCCGGAAATTGTAACTTTATCGGATGATGAAGATAGTATTTTCTTGGAGGCGTTGGATGCGTCCATGCAAAATTCGATGTACGCTTCAGATTTTTTTATTTGTTTTAATTTTTAATATCTGCTAGGTGTATTTGTTGGCATGGCGGTAAATTTGGCTTAGTGCCAAATACAAGTGAAACGACGGACTGTTAACGGTTAGGTATACTTATAGTCCTAGATAGCAGTGCGTCTGTTTGCAGCACGCGCGCAGCGGTCATCAGATACTGCCCGAGAAACGGGAATAACTCGGCCCCTCTCTCGCGCAGCTAAATTGAGTATGCGTAACTGTATTTAGATATTTTTTAGACGTGTGCCGAATTACGTGCGTATTGTGCGGTCACTCTGATGTAACCAGCGTGCTAATCTGGGGGATTATGTCGGGGGGATTATGATGTCCGCCGATGAAGAATATTGCGCACTCGCTTTCACTGTCATACTAAGTGTGATGTCTGCCGATATATGTACTGTATTGAAAAAAACGTGGGTTCAATTCAGGGTATCTTGAATTTTGACCCTCCGAGTGGTTGGATAGATAGCAAATCGCTCCTCCGGAGGGATAGATAGCTGAAAAATTTTCTGGGGGGGGTTTGGGGGGGGGGTTGTGGTGGTTCGATATATAGGCTTTTTCGGGGCATAGAAGGAAGAAAAGGGAGAAAAATCGCTAAAAGTAGGTGTAAAATAGCTCAAAATGGGTATACAAGAGCATATAGTACTTAAAATAGCTGAAAATACGCAGTTAGACGCATGAACCAGTGATTTTGGAGGTGAAAATCTATATATAGGTATGAAAAATAGCGATTTTGAGCGAAAATTGGGGTATAGTTTCTGAAAAATCGCTCCAGATAGGTAGATAGCTGAGCGATTTGGGGGGGGGGGGTTTATGGGGTAGTAGCCCAAAATTTTGCCTCCGGGATAGATAGATAGCTGAGCGGCCTGCGGGATAGATAGATAGCTGGGCGGTTTGGGGGGGGGTAACCCCCCCCCCAACCCCCCCCCCCATTCGAGACCCCTGGTTCAATTGTGTTTCCCTATAAATTTTTACCAAATTATAAATATTTTTCCAATTTTTCAAGATTTTGCCAATACTGACCCCGCGCACACTAGTTGACATCGACAACAGATGTCAACTGGTTCCCATCCCAATTCAAAGCTTGCTAGCGAATAACAATACGCATTGTATACATATTACTTCATGCCGGCCGTATACATTGCACATAGGGTTGGAAAAAAAACGTTTTTTTTTAACTCGATGTTTTTTTAAAAAAAAAAACGTTTTTTTTTAAAAGCTCCCAGATATGACCTAGTGTCAACATATATAGGTATATCAGACACTGGCAATACTCTGTGATGTTAAATATGACCATATAATGGCTGTGGAGCCATGGGATAGCATTATAAGTGGTGATTTGTGTCAAAAATATCCATTTTTCGTCGACATATCGTTTGTATATCGCCTTATAGTCGAACGTTCGTGACTTCAGGTAAAGTTTGGCACGGAATGGTGATCAAACAAGGTTATAAAAGGAGGTTGTTACTTTGGGAGTGAAGTTACACATTGTGGAGGTACATGGAAGCACATTACCTCAATATTATATATTACAGCAACATATGTCGGCTTATTCACCCATGGTAGCACATAGAAATGGATGTTTTGATACTAAAAATGCAACAAAACCAATGAAAACAACCACCAATGTCAATTTGTGTGTGAAATTGCGCGCTTGCGCGCAAAAATTTTGCAAAATACCTAGTGCTTAGTACTAAAAATTTCAGCTGATGTTTTTTTTTTTAAAAAAACATTTCGGACGTCATGTTTAAAAAAAAAAAAAACGTTAAAAAAAAAAAAAACGTTTAAAAAAAAACATCGGCCAACCCTAATTGCACATACCGCAATAATCTTTCTGCGTTTTCGAGCCCACAACACTTTCACTTGAACGTCGCTCGTCGGCTCGTGAGCAAACTTTTAATTGGGGTGGGAACCAGTTGACATCTGCTGTCGATGTCAACTAGTGTGTGTGGCAATTCATTAGTGCACTCTGTCACACTCGCCACACACACTAGTCGGCAGGGGTCTCCAGGATTTTGGCCCTCGCGGGGGCTGGATAGATAGCAAATCGCTCCTCCGGAGGGATAGATAGCTGGAAAAATTTTCTGGGGGGGGGGCTGGCGGGGGCACAATATATAGGCTTTTTCAAGGTTAAGAAGGCAGAAAGGGGAAAAAATCGCTAATAATCAGTTAAATATAGCCAAAAGTAGGTATAAAATGGCTAAAAATAGGTATATAACCGTGTATAAAACCGGAAAGCACGATTTTGATGGTGAAAAACTATAAAAAGGTGCGAAAATTGGTGATTTTGAGCGAAAATTGGGGCAAAATTTCTCAAAAACCACTCCAGATAGATAGATAGCTGAGCGATTTGGGGGGGGGTCTTTGGGGGTAGTAGCCAAAAATTTTGCCTCGGGATAGATAGATAGCTGAGCGGCCTCCGGGATAGATAGATAGCTGGCCGATTTGGGGGGGGCAACCCCCCCCCCCCAGCCCCCCCCCCCCCCTAGGAGACCCCTGCTAGTCGGAGTCGGATCTAGTCGCAAATCGGCACCTTTGATGCTTACCGTTCTGACCCCTCGAACGTGCAAATGTAAATGGCGCGCGGCGTGTCGAAAAAATACGAAAGACAATCGATACTGACCCAAGCGACGCCAGGACTATAAGTATACTTTGCCCTGTTAACCGTGCCACCAAAGTCGTTGGCGCACCGCACACTGAAATTTTGCGTTCAGCGTTCGAACGTTTAGATTTTCATTTCAGCGTTTGTAGTTCAGCGTGCAAAAACGTTTGAACGCTGAACGCAAAATTTCAGTGTGCGGTGCGGCATTGAGCGCCAAGTGCCATTATTTGTTTCACTATGTACGATTACTTCTGTCTTAAATTCTAATTAAAACTGATTGATTCCGTTCAGTCCGCGGTTGATTTTTTCGGTCCTAATTTATGTGACTTTTTCAAACAAATTGAACTTTTCAAAGACACACAGAAGACAGTATTTTGTAACTCGCGCAGAAAGTGCGTTAGGGAAAAAGATGCGAAAACGTGTCCCCCGGATGTTGATATCGAAGCAGCGAAAACGTGGTATTATCCAGCGGACAAACCGGAGAGATCTTATCAGTTGGTTTTTATCTGTGTTAGATTAAATTTGCCTGACGCTTTTTCTCGGGCGGTCGGATTCATTGCATCGAAGTTTTTGTCGCATTTAAATGGAATACCATATTTCTCCTAAAAGAAGGGCACCCTTCTATTTTTTTCGTCAACTTTTTATCCGCTCTTCTATTGGAGACCCGCCCTTCTATTAGAAGAAATACGGTAGCATTCTTTATTTCCATAGTCAAGCAGGGATCAAACTATTGATATTTAATTAAACGGAATTTATTTCTCATTATTTTTTATTTTGTTTTAACTAGGGTTCAAACGAGACCGCGGTCCCGGTACATGGTTCGGCAAAAAGTCGGGACTGGGGCGGTCCCGGTCCCGACACCCCAGTCCAGGTCCCGACAATTAAAAAAAGCCAGTCCCGGTGCCGACCCCCCAGTCCCGGTCCCGACATTAGAAAATTTCTGGTCCCGGTCCCGGTACTGGTTCGAAAAACTGGTCCCGTTTGAACCCTAGTTTTAACCAAAAAAAAGACATTACCGAAAATTGTAATTCTTTTAAAAGTTCCCCTCAAAATCAAATTTAAAATTTGAAGTGTAAAAATTTAAAATTTCATCTTTTATGTGAAGTTTCATCATTTTTTATTATACTTTAGCCACTCACAGATACAACATAGCCAAAGAAGCCCTGTGCGCCAACACGCTGGTGTGCTTGCCTACTGGGCTGGGGAAAACTCTAATTGCATCTGTGGTCATGTACAATTTTTACAGGTATTTTTTGTGTGTTTGTTTTGTTGTGAATGGGGGTCTCCAGGGATGGATAGTGGAAAAATATGACATGATAAATATATGGATATCCAGTGTGGGGCCCTGGCAGTGGCCATTCCCAGACACCGTGAAATGTTATTTTAAGTTAACAGACGTCATGCATGTAAACTAAAAAGTGTCTGGGTTTTTTCTCCAGCAATTTTACGTGACATGTTACGCCTTACATGACCTTTTCGAGGGTCTAATAGGTTAGTCCCCAAATTATTCATACATCTACATATCTATGCGGGACTGGTTCCATTTCTCTATCTGTGTCTAGGCATAAATATTTCAATACCCCCTCAACTTAAAAACAAAAACCAAACTCACTACCATATCGGGAAGAATTGGAGCGACGTTCTCACAATTGCCACTCAAAATAATTGTTTAAAAAAAAATACTTTTTCCCAATTTAAACGTCAAAGTCACTACTCAACCCCTTTTTTATCACACTCGCACCCCCCAATTTCAGATGGTACCCCCGGGGCAAAATAATATTCGTGGCCCCCACGAGACCCCTCGTAGAGCAGCAACTTTGCGCCTGCCGCACTGGTGCCACTCCCAGACCCTGAAAAATGCCTTGTAAAATGTGAAATGTCATGCAAAGTGTCTAACGTCATGTAAAATGCCCTGCAAAATGGCAAACACGTTTCACATTTGCCAGGACATTTCTAGACACTTCGCATGACATTTTTGGACGGGGCATTTTCCAGTGGCTGGGAGTGCCCCAGATGTGGGCTTTTCACATGACACTTTGGCTGTGATGACCGGGAAAATGAGGCCCGCAGACAGACAGAGGGAGTGGTTCGAGAGAAGGGTCTTTTTTGCAACTAGTGAGGTTTGTTTTTGGGGTGTGGTTAGGGATGGTCGAGTTTTTTGTGAAGGTTTGAAAAAACGTTTTTATAATTAAAAAACTTAACCATCTTCAGCTGCAGATCTTTTAAAATGGTCCCGATGTTTGTGTTTTTTGAAGTTGTGTTTTAAACCTTTGCAAAAGTGCAGCTCATATCCCTAAGTGCAATCCCCCGCCCCTCAAAAGATGAAAAAATCATATTATAAAATATTTTTTAAACAAAATTTTTTTTCAAACTTCCCTCAGACCCTCCTGGTGCCAATCCCAGACCCTGTAAAAAGCCCTGTAAAATGTAAAATGTCATCCAAAGTGTAAAAAGTCACAGAAAATACCCTGCAAAATGGCAACCGAGTTGAGTTGAGTGCCAACCGCGTTTGCCATTTTGCAGGGCATTTTCTGTGACTTTTGACACTTTGCATGACATTTGACATTTGACACGGCTTTTTACAGGGTCCGGGACTGCCCCCTGAGCGACATGGCCCGCGAAGGGGTGGTTCCGTGCGACCGGATCCGGCTCTTGGTCATGGACGAAGCGCACAAAGCCACGGGCCAGCACGCGTACTGCAAAGTTGTCAACGCCCTGCAAATGTGCGGCGCCAAATTTAGACTCTTGGCGCTTAGCGCGACGCCTGGCTCTAAATTGGTGGTTCGTTTTTTTTGGGGGTTTTAGTTGTTAAAGGTGGGGCGAAATCTGCGAGTGGATAGGTGACTAGAAAAGTGAAAGTTTTCACTGAAGTTACTTGCCATTACTTGGCAGGGACGTATCCAGGATTTTTGAGCGGGGGGGGGCTGCTTGTTTACGGAGGCCGGCGAGCGGGGGGGGGCTCAGCCCCCCCCCCAAAATTTTACCTACAGAGTGGCCGAATGGCGCCATGGCGCTGCGCCATTAGTAGGCGCCACGCCCCGGCGCCATTGGCATTGGCGCCAGCGCCATGGAACGCTGTATGTGAATATACAATACAGCAAAAAGCACACCATCGAGTCGTTTTTTAACGATTTGCGGCCACAGGGAGCAAATGTGATGATAATACTTCATCTCTGGTAATAAATGCGCGCTTGCGCGCAAAATGTTTTATGCTGATGTCGAAAAAGTCGCATTTTCCGGTCACTCTCTGGTCTCACCCCGGGAAGGGGGGGCTGCAGCCCCCCCCCCTGGATACGGCCCTGTTACTAGGGATGGAAAAAGCGTTTTTTATGTTGCAGTTTATTAAACGACGGTTTGAAAAAACTCCGTAAATAAGGTTACCTATTTGTCAAATATACAGGTATCAAAAAACTTTTCAAACTTTTCTAAAAGTGTTGAAAATGGATCGCCATCTCTAATCCCATGGCTCCATAACCATTGTATTTAAGTATGACGATGTGTAACATCAATAAGTACCATATACTCTTATATGTTGACTCTCAATAATTTTAAAGAGATTTCTAAAAACCGTTTTACCCATTAAAAAAACGACACCCCCCCCCCCCCTTAGAACGTGCAGCAAGTGGTCAACAATTTGCTCATCGGTCGTGTAGAATGTCGCACGGAGGAGTCGATCGATGTGAACGCCTACGTGCAGGGCAAATCTGTGACTACTCAAGTGGTTGAGTTGAGTGAGGAGGTGAATGAGTTGAAGCGCTTGTTTGAATCGGTTCGCTCAATTTATTTTGTCAGGATTGGTTTTTCAACTCGTTTTTAAACCGTTGTTTTTTTTAAAACGCAAGCATTAACCCACAAAAAGTGCAGCCGCAATTTATACCGCGAAATTATACATAAAAACTGATTGGTGATTGTTTTCATTGGTTTTGTGGCATTTTTGTGTAAAAGCTTCGTTTTTGTCATGGCTCCGCACTTCATGGCTCTTCTATTGAGGAAAGTATGTTAAAATGTCTCCCAAAAACAAAAAAGTTTGATTACATGATTTAGATGACTAGCAAAATCGCTGCCTGCATTGTAGCAGATAAACTAATTTTATTATTTTGCAGGAAAACAGAAAACTTGTTTTGGAAAACGGAAAACTAATATTTTTCTACATAGTCAACTAAAAACTTTTTCACAGGCTATGGACCATCTGGCTGAACCAATGTTTCGTTCCGGGATTCTGTACAAGGAAAAATGGGATTGCATGTCTCCTTACAAAGTTACCATTGCTAGGCAATCCTTGGACAAGAGGCGGGATTTGCTCATAAGAGTGATTTTTTATTTATTTTTATTGAAAAACTGCGTAGCCAATTCCGAGCATCACTCCCAGACCCCGTGAAATGTCAAATGTCATGTGACATTGTTTTACATGGCATTTTACAGTGTCTGAGATTGGTCCGAGTAGTGAAGGAGTCACAAAAAACGTGGCACCGGTAGGATAGCAGAGTTCACCGTACCGCTAATTAGGAAAATTTGCCATACTGTTTACCGCGGTATCGGAAGTTATAGGGGCAGTGCACTATTCCGCATCTAAACCCATCCCGCATGTTGACCCGGAACACATTTGATTATACCTGGCATATTGAAACTAGGTAATAAAACACATGCCCTAGTTATTTTGAAGGTGAAAATCTATAAGAAGTAGGAAAATTAGGGAATTTTGGTGAAAATTAGGGTAAAATTGCTCAAAAGCGGTCCAGATAGCTAGGCAATTTGCGGGTGTAGGGATGTTCAAGGGAGTGTAGCCAAAAAAATTTGCGCCAGGGATAGATAGATAGCTGGGCGGTTTGGGGTGGGGTTACCCGAGCCTGTGCCTCTCCGAATGTAAACCCGCCCCGAATGTATACCCGCCCCGAATGGAAGCATACCCGCTCCGAAGGTAAGCCCGGCCCGAAGGTAGCATCTGTTACCTTCGGGCCGGGCTTACCTTCGGAGCGGGTATGCTTCCATTCGGGGCGGGTATACATTCGGGGCGGGTATACATTCGGAATGAGCCTTGGTCGGGTTACCCACCCCCCTTTCTTACCCCTGCAGGCATAATGTGTCTATAATGGGTCTACATGCGGAATGGGCTTTGATGCGTAATGGGCCCTAGCCAGTTATAGGTGGTAATTCTAGTGACAAGCAAACTTGTAATATACCTAACTTGCACACGAAATTTTTATGCGAAAATGCTGATCCAATAATTGCACGTGTCACTTGACTTGTTACTGTCACATGTTATGCTTTACTTGTAACTCTATCCGCCACTTTTATTGTCACTATTTGAACCAGATATCCTCCCATGTTACAGAATTCAAATGCCAAGTGGCACTTGTCTGGACTGGCTTCAATGCTGCACAATTATGACATTTTGCTGAGATACGGACAGAGGGCATTGTATAGTTCACTGCTGGGTTAGTTTTTTCACATTCACTGAAAACAGTAGAAGTGGGCGCTTTTAAACTCTACCAGGGACGTAGCCAGGATTTTTGAACGGGGGGGGGCGGATTGTATACGTCACCCGGCGAACGGGGGGGGCGGCGCCCCCCCCCCCCCTAAAATTTCGTCCCTATAGTGCCGAAATGGAGCGGAATAGCGCTGGCGCCATTTGTAGGCATATCCATGGCGCCGTTGGCGTTGGTGTGTATGCCAAAGAGCACCGTATATGGACGTATTTATTTTTTTATGCCTACATATACGGTGCTAGCAGCCGTTTTCGCCAGTAAAATGTAAACACTGACTTACGGGACGCACGATGCGTTTTTCTTTCACGTACATCCCAAAATCGGTACAGAAAAGTGCAATTTTTAGCACATTTTCTGTCATCACCCGGGAAGGGGGGGGGGGGCGGCCGCCCCTCCCGCCCCCCCCCCCTGGCTACGTCCTTGAACTCTACAATATAATTATGGACCTTCATGAAAATCCCGATGAAATAATAAAATGCCCCACTCGAATAATACCCCCACATTGGTGACCCGTGATTCAAGTGGGGTCTCATTCAGTAGAGTACGGTACTAACAAAAGTTACATATTATTTCGCCCTATGCAGAAATTCTCGGCGATTCAGCGGACAAGAAAAAAGTGCACGCGAGAACTTTGTTCGTGCGCAATGAGCCTTTGATGCGGGCCTGGTGGCAGTCCCAAGCCCTGTAAAGTGTAAAGTAAAGTGTCAAATGTAAAGTCGAATGAAAAGTTAACTGTCAATTGTCATGCAAAGTTCAGTAATAAAATATTTTCTTTATTGTTTTGATTGACACTTTACTTTGCACTTGACTTTACATTTGACACTTTACTTTACACTTTACAGGGCTTGGGACTGCCCCCAGGGCTATTATTCAGTCGAGATACGGTAGTATTGATTTGAATGCAACCGTCCATCAGCCTGATTTCGTTAGTTTCGTGGGTCTTAAGCTTTATAGCTATGTATACTTTCGAATAAAGGTAGAGCATCTTGTACCGTATTTACCGAATAGTTCTTCATTTTGAATCGTTTTTGTTATGTGGTGTAGTGTTTTTGCGCATCAGTGGGGGACTATTCGAGGGGGGGGGGGAATTATTTTTACCACACGCGCCTAACAGGGGGAAACTATTTAAGGGGGAGGGGGAACTATTAGAGTGTCATGTAAGGCGGCCCGCGGCCCGTCAACTTTTTTACCTGCCGTTCAATTGAAGGTGCCGTTCTATTGGAGGCTGCCGCTCTATATTTTTTCACCAATGTTTCAGTTTTCATTTGAACAAAGTCATCTTTTTAAATGAAGCTTGAGCAATATTTAAATATCAGAGCGTTAATGTGAGATTTCATATCAATTTGAATACTTTGTATACTCCAGTGACGTTACACCTTACAATGAAATCTACCATATCCCACCTGAATAAAAGAACAAACATAAAACATTTTTCATCTTGTTTATCAAATTGCTTTGATAAATATGATGAATTTTTTTTATGTTTGGTTCTTTTATTCAGATGAGATATATTAGATTTCATTGTAAGGTGTAATGTCGCTGGAGTGTACATTCTCACCATCCATTTTTCTGATATTTTTGTGCTTTGGCACCCTTCCGATGTGAAGTCCACCTGCCGTTCTATTGGAGGTGCCGTTCAATTTGAGGCAGCCGTTCTATTAGATTAAATACGGTATGCGTTGTTATTCTCAGCACGAGGGGGAGGCATCAGATGAAAATATTGAAAATCAGGAAACTAAAAAGGCGGAGCTTGAAAGAATGATGGCCAGCCACCCGAAATTACCCAAATTAGTGGAGATCTTGACAGAGCATTTTGAAAAGAATCGTCGGTTTTTTTAGTTGATTTTAACGTATTTTTAACAAAAGAAGATAATAAAACCGTTTTAGACCGGCAAAGCGGACAAAATTGCACCGTACCACAAAAGTGATTTATTTGCTGCACCGAGAAACAATTCCAAAGACTGTTAAAAACAAATTTTTTGAATATACCTTTCAGCTTACCGTAAAGTTGGAGATTTACACTCCGGGAAAAATGTCTTTATGTTCCTGATCAGGAACAAAAATTTTTGACGCCCTCCCATTTAATGTGTGAGCACTGTCAAGGCATATAAACCGTATTTCCTCGAAACCCCCCCCCCCCTCTCGAGACCACTATGAAAAAACGACCGTGTAAGCACCATTGAACATTTACCGTACCGTACACCATTGAACATTTACCGTACCGTGCACCGTTGAACATTTACCGTACCGTGCACCGTTGAACATTTACCGTACCGTGCACCGTTGAACATTTACCGTACCGTGCACCGTTGAACATTTACCGTACCGTACGGTCCCATTTACCGTAATCCCACGAATTTGCAGCCGATTCGCGAGTGATAATCTTCTCGCACTACCGCACGTCCGTGATCGAAATCTGCGATCTTTTGAAGAGATTCCGACCGGAAATTCGCCCCGCCGAGTTCACGGGCCAGAGCAGCCGCGCCGGCAGCAAGGGCAAAACGCAGAAAGTGCAGCTGGAGATTATCAACAAGTTTAAGGTTTCTTTCGGGTGGTTTGGGACATTACTGTAGTTATGTGGGGGAAATGATACAGTGAATTATCGAGAGCTTTGAAAGTGTTTTTTTGCATCCGTATTGCTTGTTTTGTACCTGCCATGTATTTTTGGCCCTATACACACCAGTTGACAATGGCACCGAATGTCAACTGGTCCCCATCCCAATTCGAAGCTCGCTGATGAGCCGACGAACGACGTTCAAACGCAAAGTGTTTGAAACATGTTGCAAATAGGGTTCAAACGGGATTGAATTTTCGGGATTGGGTTTGGTTTTCTGGGATTTCGGGAGCCGGATTGCGATTTTTATATTTCGGGATCCGGACCACAAAATCCCGAAATTTTTCGTGATTTTGGTTCGGGATCCAGTTTGGATTCCAGTTGCAAATGAGCAAAATGTTGCCGTATGTGCAATGTACTAGGCCGGCTTGAAGTAAGTAGGTATCTATAGTCCGTAGTGCTATTGCTCAGCAAGCTTTGAATTGGGATGGGAACCACTTGACATTTTATGCCCTTGTCAACTAGTGTCTGTAGAACCATTCTATTCTATCACTTCTTTTCCATCAATCTTGAAACAAAACAACCTTTAAAAATATTTTCCAAACGGGTGCACATTTGCATTAACCGAGCAGACATCGCAAGTGAACACGTTGGTGTCCACGTGCATCGGGGAGGAGGGCTTGGACATTGGCCAGGTGCCAATTCCAAAAGTGCACAAGTGCCGGGTAAAGTGTCAAGTGTGCTAATGAGAGTTATAGGTGGTGGTGACAAGTAATCTTGCAAGTGGCAAGTGAATGTTTACGTGACAATATTTAACTGTCAAGAAAAAGTTAACAGGCGCCTGGGGGCAGTCCCGCACTCTGTAAAATAAAGTGTCAAATGTCATGCAAGATGCCATACAAATTTGTCACTTGTCATGCAAAGTGTCAAAACTTCAGTAATAAAATCTTTACTGAATCTTTACTGCAAAGTTATTTGACGTTTTGACTTCACACTTTACAGGGTTCGCGACGTCTGTTACGTGGTGCCGGTCCCGCACTTTGTAAGGTGTAGAGTGAAGTGTCAAATGTGATCTAAAATGTCATAAAATTTATCGAATGTCATGCAAAATGTCAAAAGTCCCGTAATAAAATCCTGTGTTTTTTCTCCAGTTAACCTTTTCACAATGATCGCTTACACTTAACCCAGCACTTAACCTCACGCCCACTTCCCACTTTACCCCCCCCCCCCTGTGCACTTTTGGAACGGGCCCCAGGTGTCGCTCATCGTGTGCTACGATGCCACGGCGAACGCGACCCGAGTTGTGCAACGCTGCGGCAGGACCGGCAGAAATAGTGCCGGCAAAGTTGTTGTGCTGTGCACCCAGGAGCCAGTCCCGGACCCTGGAAAAGCCCTGTAAAGTGTCAAATGTCATGCAAAGTGTCAAAAGTCATGCAAAATGCCCTGCAAAATAGCAAATCGGTTGCCACTTTGCAGCGCATTTTCCATGACTTTTGACAGTTGCATGACATTTGACAGTTTACAGGGCTTTTTACAGGGTCCGGGAGTGCCCCCAGGGCAGGGAGACTAATGTGCGTTGGGATTAGTGGTTTTAAAAGCACCAAAACGCCATTGCCATTTTCTGGGGTCTTCAATGGGGCGGGTCACCGATTTCACCATTTTCACCTTCAAAATCGGTGAAAAGTTAAAAGCCGAGTAAATGACAAGTTAGAAGTTTATTTCGATTTCGACTTTCTACTTATATTTTCGGGATCAGTTTTTCGGTGGAACCGGGACCAGAAATTTTTCAATGTCCGGACCAGGACTGGGTGGTTGCGACCGGGACTGGGTGGTCGGGACTAGGGTTGGCCGATGTTTTTTTTTAAACGTTTTTTTTTTTAAACGTTTTTTTTTATAAAAAAACATGACGTCCGAAATGTTTAAAAAAAAAAAAAAAACATCGGCCGAAATTTTTAGTACTAAGCACTAGGTATTTTGCAAAATTTTTGCGCGCAAGCGCGCAATTTCACACACAAATTGACATTGGTGGTTGTTTTCATTGGTTTTGTTGCATTTTTAGTATCAAAACATCCATTTCTATGTGCTACCATGGGTGAATAAGCCGACATATGTTGCTGTAATAATATATAATATTGCGGTAATGTGCTTCCATGTACCTCCACAGTGTGTAACTTCACTCCCAAAGTAACAACCTCCTTTTATAACCTTGTTTGATCACCATTCCGTGCCAAACTTTACCTGAAGTCACGAACATTCGACTATAAGGCGATATACGAACGATATGTCGACGAAAAATGGATATTTTTGACACAAATCACCACTTATAATGCTATCCCATGGCTCCACAGCCATTATATGGTCATATTTAACATCACAGAGTATTGCCAGTGTCTGATATACCTATATATGTTGACACTAGGTCATATCTGGGAGCTTTTAAAAAAAACGTTGTTTTTAATAAAAAAACATCGAGTTAAAAAAAAACGTTTTTTTTCCAACCCTAGTCGGGACCGGGACCGGCACTGTAATATTTTTTCTCGGTGTTGGGACTGGTGTTGGGACCGGGACTGTGCCCCCGCAGTATGGTGTCAGAATTTACCGTACCGTACCGCACTT
>OZ038455.1:1695800-1772643 GCA_964036195.1 Sphaerolaimus hirsutus | reverse complement strand
AACTGCTAGTTTCATGTCGTTTTCACGAATACGTTGAAAATTAGCAGTTGAACATGATACCCGAAATTGAATTTCAACTCATTTCGGGTATCATTTTCATCTGCTAGTTTTCAACATTTTTGTGACAACAACATGAAACTAGCAGTTGAAATTAAAACCCGAAATTGAAATTTTATACAAAATTTCAATTTCGGGTTTCAATTTCAACTGCTAGTTTCATGTTGTTTTCACAAAAATGTTGAAAACTAGCAGTTGAACATGATACCCGAAATTGAATTTCAACTCATTTCGGGTATCATTTTCATCTGCTAGTTTTCATCATTTTTGTGAAAACAACATGGAACTAGCAGTTGAAATTGAACCCGAAATTGAAATTTTGTACCAGATTTCCATTTCGGGTTTTTATTTCAGCTGCTAGTTTCATGTCGTTTTCACGAATATGTTGAATACTAGCAGATGAAAATTATACCCGAAATGAGGAGTAAAGATACCCCAAAATGTCGGCAGATCATTTTCCAAGATGTCGTTTTCTGTTCGATTAAATGTCGGCAGATCATGTTGCACAAATGTTGCTCGAAAAGACACCGAACGCATGCCGAACCGGGGGGGGGGGTCACTCATCAAACATCAAACATCAGTTGCGGTCTTGGCGGCAAAATATAAAGAGCCATGCATTGTTGGGCCTAATTTGTATTGTTATTTGACCTTTGTGTTTGCCGCACCGCGCCGATGGGTGCACATGCGCCGCAGTCGTGCCCCCCCCACACTAATCTCCAACCCGGCCCGAATGAATACCCGGTCCGAATGTATACCCGCTCCGAAGGTAAGCCCGGCCCGAAGGTAGCATCTGTTACCTTCGGGCCGGGCTTACCTTCGGAGCGGGTATGCTTCCATTCGGGGCGGGTATACATTCGGGGCGGGTATACATTCGGAATGAGCCTTGGTCGGGTTACCCACCCCCCTTTCTTACCCCTGCAGGCATAATGTGTCTATAATGGGTCTACATGCGGAATGGGCTTTGATGCGTAATGGGCCCTAGCCAGTTATAGGTGGTAATTCTAGTGACAAGCAAACTTGTAATATACCTAACTTGCACACGAAATTTTTATGCGAAAATGCTGATCCAATAATTGCACGTGTCACTTGACTTGTTACTGTCACATGTTATGCTTTACTTGTAACTCTATCCGCCACTTTTATTGTCACTATTTGAACCAGATATCCTCCCATGTTACAGAATTCAAATGCCAAGTGGCACTTGTCTGGACTGGCTTCAATGCTGCACAATTATGACATTTTGCTGAGATACGGACAGAGGGCATTGTATAGTTCACTGCTGGGTTAGTTTTTTCACATTCACTGAAAACAGTAGAAGTGGGCGCTTTTAAACTCTACCAGGGACGTAGCCAGGATTTTTGAACGGGGGGGGGCGGATTGTATACGTCACCCGGCGAACGGGGGGGGCGGCGCCCCCCCCCCCCCTAAAATTTCGTCCCTATAGTGCCGAAATGGAGCGGAATAGCGCTGGCGCCATTTGTAGGCATATCCATGGCGCCGTTGGCGTTGGTGTGTATGCCAAAGAGCACCGTATATGGACGTATTTATTTTTTTATGCCTACATATACGGTGCTAGCAGCCGTTTTCGCCAGTAAAATGTAAACACTGACTTACGGGACGCACGATGCGTTTTTCTTTCACGTACATCCCAAAATCGGTACAGAAAAGTGCAATTTTTAGCACATTTTCTGTCATCACCCGGGAAGGGGGGGGGGGGCGGCCGCCCCTCCCGCCCCCCCCCCCTGGCTACGTCCTTGAACTCTACAATATAATTATGGACCTTCATGAAAATCCCGATGAAATAATAAAATGCCCCACTCGAATAATACCCCCACATTGGTGACCCGTGATTCAAGTGGGGTCTCATTCAGTAGAGTACGGTACTAACAAAAGTTACATATTATTTCGCCCTATGCAGAAATTCTCGGCGATTCAGCGGACAAGAAAAAAGTGCACGCGAGAACTTTGTTCGTGCGCAATGAGCCTTTGATGCGGGCCTGGTGGCAGTCCCAAGCCCTGTAAAGTGTAAAGTAAAGTGTCAAATGTAAAGTCGAATGAAAAGTTAACTGTCAATTGTCATGCAAAGTTCAGTAATAAAATATTTTCTTTATTGTTTTGATTGACACTTTACTTTGCACTTGACTTTACATTTGACACTTTACTTTACACTTTACAGGGCTTGGGACTGCCCCCAGGGCTATTATTCAGTCGAGATACGGTAGTATTGATTTGAATGCAACCGTCCATCAGCCTGATTTCGTTAGTTTCGTGGGTCTTAAGCTTTATAGCTATGTATACTTTCGAATAAAGGTAGAGCATCTTGTACCGTATTTACCGAATAGTTCTTCATTTTGAATCGTTTTTGTTATGTGGTGTAGTGTTTTTGCGCATCAGTGGGGGACTATTCGAGGGGGGGGGGGAATTATTTTTACCACACGCGCCTAACAGGGGGAAACTATTTAAGGGGGAGGGGGAACTATTAGAGTGTCATGTAAGGCGGCCCGCGGCCCGTCAACTTTTTTACCTGCCGTTCAATTGAAGGTGCCGTTCTATTGGAGGCTGCCGCTCTATATTTTTTCACCAATGTTTCAGTTTTCATTTGAACAAAGTCATCTTTTTAAATGAAGCTTGAGCAATATTTAAATATCAGAGCGTTAATGTGAGATTTCATATCAATTTGAATACTTTGTATACTCCAGTGACGTTACACCTTACAATGAAATCTACCATATCCCACCTGAATAAAAGAACAAACATAAAACATTTTTCATCTTGTTTATCAAATTGCTTTGATAAATATGATGAATTTTTTTTATGTTTGGTTCTTTTATTCAGATGAGATATATTAGATTTCATTGTAAGGTGTAATGTCGCTGGAGTGTACATTCTCACCATCCATTTTTCTGATATTTTTGTGCTTTGGCACCCTTCCGATGTGAAGTCCACCTGCCGTTCTATTGGAGGTGCCGTTCAATTTGAGGCAGCCGTTCTATTAGATTAAATACGGTATGCGTTGTTATTCTCAGCACGAGGGGGAGGCATCAGATGAAAATATTGAAAATCAGGAAACTAAAAAGGCGGAGCTTGAAAGAATGATGGCCAGCCACCCGAAATTACCCAAATTAGTGGAGATCTTGACAGAGCATTTTGAAAAGAATCGTCGGTTTTTTTAGTTGATTTTAACGTATTTTTAACAAAAGAAGATAATAAAACCGTTTTAGACCGGCAAAGCGGACAAAATTGCACCGTACCACAAAAGTGATTTATTTGCTGCACCGAGAAACAATTCCAAAGACTGTTAAAAACAAATTTTTTGAATATACCTTTCAGCTTACCGTAAAGTTGGAGATTTACACTCCGGGAAAAATGTCTTTATGTTCCTGATCAGGAACAAAAATTTTTGACGCCCTCCCATTTAATGTGTGAGCACTGTCAAGGCATATAAACCGTATTTCCTCGAAACCCCCCCCCCCCTCTCGAGACCACTATGAAAAAACGACCGTGTAAGCACCATTGAACATTTACCGTACCGTACACCATTGAACATTTACCGTACCGTGCACCGTTGAACATTTACCGTACCGTGCACCGTTGAACATTTACCGTACCGTGCACCGTTGAACATTTACCGTACCGTGCACCGTTGAACATTTACCGTACCGTACGGTCCCATTTACCGTAATCCCACGAATTTGCAGCCGATTCGCGAGTGATAATCTTCTCGCACTACCGCACGTCCGTGATCGAAATCTGCGATCTTTTGAAGAGATTCCGACCGGAAATTCGCCCCGCCGAGTTCACGGGCCAGAGCAGCCGCGCCGGCAGCAAGGGCAAAACGCAGAAAGTGCAGCTGGAGATTATCAACAAGTTTAAGGTTTCTTTCGGGTGGTTTGGGACATTACTGTAGTTATGTGGGGGAAATGATACAGTGAATTATCGAGAGCTTTGAAAGTGTTTTTTTGCATCCGTATTGCTTGTTTTGTACCTGCCATGTATTTTTGGCCCTATACACACCAGTTGACAATGGCACCGAATGTCAACTGGTCCCCATCCCAATTCGAAGCTCGCTGATGAGCCGACGAACGACGTTCAAACGCAAAGTGTTTGAAACATGTTGCAAATAGGGTTCAAACGGGATTGAATTTTCGGGATTGGGTTTGGTTTTCTGGGATTTCGGGAGCCGGATTGCGATTTTTATATTTCGGGATCCGGACCACAAAATCCCGAAATTTTTCGTGATTTTGGTTCGGGATCCAGTTTGGATTCCAGTTGCAAATGAGCAAAATGTTGCCGTATGTGCAATGTACTAGGCCGGCTTGAAGTAAGTAGGTATCTATAGTCCGTAGTGCTATTGCTCAGCAAGCTTTGAATTGGGATGGGAACCACTTGACATTTTATGCCCTTGTCAACTAGTGTCTGTAGAACCATTCTATTCTATCACTTCTTTTCCATCAATCTTGAAACAAAACAACCTTTAAAAATATTTTCCAAACGGGTGCACATTTGCATTAACCGAGCAGACATCGCAAGTGAACACGTTGGTGTCCACGTGCATCGGGGAGGAGGGCTTGGACATTGGCCAGGTGCCAATTCCAAAAGTGCACAAGTGCCGGGTAAAGTGTCAAGTGTGCTAATGAGAGTTATAGGTGGTGGTGACAAGTAATCTTGCAAGTGGCAAGTGAATGTTTACGTGACAATATTTAACTGTCAAGAAAAAGTTAACAGGCGCCTGGGGGCAGTCCCGCACTCTGTAAAATAAAGTGTCAAATGTCATGCAAGATGCCATACAAATTTGTCACTTGTCATGCAAAGTGTCAAAACTTCAGTAATAAAATCTTTACTGAATCTTTACTGCAAAGTTATTTGACGTTTTGACTTCACACTTTACAGGGTTCGCGACGTCTGTTACGTGGTGCCGGTCCCGCACTTTGTAAGGTGTAGAGTGAAGTGTCAAATGTGATCTAAAATGTCATAAAATTTATCGAATGTCATGCAAAATGTCAAAAGTCCCGTAATAAAATCCTGTGTTTTTTCTCCAGTTAACCTTTTCACAATGATCGCTTACACTTAACCCAGCACTTAACCTCACGCCCACTTCCCACTTTACCCCCCCCCCCCTGTGCACTTTTGGAACGGGCCCCAGGTGTCGCTCATCGTGTGCTACGATGCCACGGCGAACGCGACCCGAGTTGTGCAACGCTGCGGCAGGACCGGCAGAAATAGTGCCGGCAAAGTTGTTGTGCTGTGCACCCAGGAGCCAGTCCCGGACCCTGGAAAAGCCCTGTAAAGTGTCAAATGTCATGCAAAGTGTCAAAAGTCATGCAAAATGCCCTGCAAAATAGCAAATCGGTTGCCACTTTGCAGCGCATTTTCCATGACTTTTGACAGTTGCATGACATTTGACAGTTTACAGGGCTTTTTACAGGGTCCGGGAGTGCCCCCAGGGCAGGGAGACTAATGTGCGTTGGGATTAGTGGTTTTAAAAGCACCAAAACGCCATTGCCATTTTCTGGGGTCTTCAATGGGGCGGGTCACCGATTTCACCATTTTCACCTTCAAAATCGGTGAAAAGTTAAAAGCCGAGTAAATGACAAGTTAGAAGTTTATTTCGATTTCGACTTTCTACTTATATTTTCGGGATCAGTTTTTCGGTGGAACCGGGACCAGAAATTTTTCAATGTCCGGACCAGGACTGGGTGGTTGCGACCGGGACTGGGTGGTCGGGACTAGGGTTGGCCGATGTTTTTTTTTAAACGTTTTTTTTTTTAAACGTTTTTTTTTATAAAAAAACATGACGTCCGAAATGTTTAAAAAAAAAAAAAAAACATCGGCCGAAATTTTTAGTACTAAGCACTAGGTATTTTGCAAAATTTTTGCGCGCAAGCGCGCAATTTCACACACAAATTGACATTGGTGGTTGTTTTCATTGGTTTTGTTGCATTTTTAGTATCAAAACATCCATTTCTATGTGCTACCATGGGTGAATAAGCCGACATATGTTGCTGTAATAATATATAATATTGCGGTAATGTGCTTCCATGTACCTCCACAGTGTGTAACTTCACTCCCAAAGTAACAACCTCCTTTTATAACCTTGTTTGATCACCATTCCGTGCCAAACTTTACCTGAAGTCACGAACATTCGACTATAAGGCGATATACGAACGATATGTCGACGAAAAATGGATATTTTTGACACAAATCACCACTTATAATGCTATCCCATGGCTCCACAGCCATTATATGGTCATATTTAACATCACAGAGTATTGCCAGTGTCTGATATACCTATATATGTTGACACTAGGTCATATCTGGGAGCTTTTAAAAAAAACGTTGTTTTTAATAAAAAAACATCGAGTTAAAAAAAAACGTTTTTTTTCCAACCCTAGTCGGGACCGGGACCGGCACTGTAATATTTTTTCTCGGTGTTGGGACTGGTGTTGGGACCGGGACTGTGCCCCCGCAGTATGGTGTCAGAATTTACCGTACCGTACCGCACTTTTCAGATTTACCGTACCGTACCGTTTACCGCAAAATGGAAAAGTTACCGTACCGTACGGTTTAAAGCAAGGCCGTACCGGCCATCTGCCATCCTACCACGCAGTCCCGACTTTTTCCTGAACCATGTACCGGGACCGCGGTCCCATTTGAAGCCTACCCCCTTCGCAGGTGCACGAGCGAGCGCAATACGGCAAGCGGGAAATGCAACACGCGCTGCAGTTCGATTTGGGCAGGATCGACTACGGCACAGACACAAAATTGCCCATGTTGCCCCCCGGGGTGAAGCCACAGTGCGTTTGGGGGGGGGGCACTTCTGGGGGCAATCCTGGGTTTTGTGAAATGGAAAATGCATGGAAATGTCCTGCATGTGAACTATCAAGTGTCAAATGTAATGCAAAGTGCCATGGAATTTGTCAAAAGTTATGAATGTCATTAAAAATGTCAAATTGTTTTGTATTATTGTAGTGGTCGTTTGACATTTTTCATGGCATTTTCATGACTTTCAACACTTTGCATGCCATTCGACATTTTACTTGTCTTTTTGTTTTACATTTTGATTGCTATTTTGCATTTAGACGGTATTTTTCTGTGAGTGGCGCGGTATTTTTCCGTAGGACAGTCCCGAACCCTGTAAAGTGAAAAATCATGTGCCAAGTGACATGTAAAAAATTGCGTCACAGGTGCGTTTACGCGAATTTGGCAGCCGGCCAACCGTATGACCGGGACGCTTTGAGTGTGCGGCGGCGGAATAAAGAACGGAAAAACAAACAAATTCAACTGCAGAAAGACGTGAATCAGTCTGGTTTGTGAGCTCTTTTAAATTTAAGTTTTTAGCGAACTTGAAGGTAAATGGTATGGAAAATGACATAATTTGTAAATGAAAATAAGTGTTACACATAAATATATTCTAGAATGTATACTGTAAAATACTAGATGTTACTACCAGAGATATAGTAGATATTTCTTGTCGGATATTTTTCTGTTCACTCAACTCACCACTTATGACTTAACATCCCACTTACCACGTGTAAAGTACAAAAGGTAAAATGTAAAAGAGATTCGATTACCAGAAAACGGAAAGGTAAAAAATTTCAGCTGCCGGAAAATGAGAAATGAAAAGTAAAAGTGTTGCCGTAAAAAGTGAAAAGCAAAAAGAAAATGTTAAACGGAAATAGCAGGGCAAAAACTGTTCAGCTACCGGAAAATGAAGCTGAAAAAGCGGAAATTAGAAGGTATGAAATTTTCGGAAATTTGAAAACGGAAAAGTAAGCATTTTGCGTTTGGAAACGGAAAACGGAAAGTTGACAGTACAGTACTGAAAATGCACCCAAAACCAGTTTGAAATCAGCCACAATGCACGCAGGCAAATCAGCCAGCACAGTGAGCAGTTTCGAGCGCGACGATGGCTTGCTGACGGGGCAACAGGCTGCACTCGTCCAAGCCAAGTTCGGCACCCCCGGCAACGTGCAGCGAATGGTGTGCTTTGGTTGTGGTGGAGGTTTACGATGTTGTCTTTGTTGTGGTGGTTTTGGTTCGGGATTAGCGTTCCAAAAAAACTGGTGTTTTTCTGAAAATTTATGTATATTTTTTGAGAAAATCTCGGGAATTTCGATTCAAGGAGAGGAGTTTTTCATCGAAAATTTAAACGCAATCTTCTACTGATTGTGGTGGGAACGTAAAATGCAAAAAAAAAATATTTTTATAAAGGTTAAAAAGTTAAACATGTAAAAAACTCCCATTTCTCAGCTGTCGCACACGGGCTTGCAGTTTGCCCCCGGCAAGCTATCCGACCAGTTTGCAATCAGCCCAAACGCACTGCAGCAGTTCACATCTGTCAGATCGAAATTAGTCAACTCAATCAGGACGCACTGCAGCGGTGCCGCTGGGCATTTTGGCACCATTCCAAAAAGTGGCACTTTTGTGTTGCCGACGAAAAAACCAGACGCACTTTTTTGGACCGTCGCGGGGATTGGTTTCGGGAAAAAAGTGTTGAAAGGTGAGTGTAGAGGTAGTACATTTTGTGTGCATAAGTCTTGGCTGGGAAAGTTACCTTACTGTACCGGGAAAAATCGACAAATGAGGTCTATGCTTCCAAAAGTCGATAACACCAAAAGTTTGATTTTGAGAAAGTTTCAATGCTGGACAATTTCATTTCATTTCTCTGCCAGTGATGCGTTTCCAATGGTTAGCTCACTGCCGATCGTAAAGTTCCAAATGTTGATTATGAAGTGTAGAATTTTCCGCCTTAGCTCTCAACTAGGGTGTAGCGGCCGTAATGAAAGCCTGGCTGTAATGTATGCCTACCCGGCCGTAATGAAAGCCTGGCCGTAATGTAGCATCCCCTACATTACGGCCAGGCTTTCATTACGGCCGGGTAGGCATACATTACGTCCAGGCTTTCATTACGGCCGGGTTTTCATTACGGCGAGGCCCCCGTCGCTCTCAACACATCTGGGAGCAGTGGCGCTCAACAAAATACATTATGACAAAAACAAAAATTAACTAGCAAGAAGTCCAGTAAACAATCTTACACATCGACTTCTTGCGCGCGACAAAATTTATGTCCCAAAAATGGACTTAACACATTTCTTACTGTTTTTCCCACAGAAAGGGTGGGCTTTTCGACTGTTGGCTGGATACAGCATGGGATTATCGACTTTTTGCTGGAGATTTTTTTTGAAAATTTTCCATATATAGGGCCCACACGCGCTAGTTGACACTGGACATTCGTGTCAACTCAATGTCAACTAATTAACACAAAAAATTGTTTAAAGCGTCATACTTAACGGAAACGATGAAAATTAAGTTTCATTATGTAAAATTAACTATGCCTTATCAGATAGGAAAGTTGAAATCACATAATTCACTCAAATTTGGTTGGCACAAATTCAGTTAACATCCAGCGTGTGTGGCGCCATATATCCAAAGGTGTCAAAATGTGATACTTAAAAAAGCGACCAGTTACGTTTAAAAAGTTTGAAAAGGGGGTTATTCGAGGGTGTATTTTTTCACGTAGCCAACGTTGACTTATTTGAGGATTCGCGGCGCCACTTTTCAATCTTCTTCTCACTTTCTCAAATATTCGTTTCAACTTACAAACGTTCCAAATAAACGTTTGCAGTCAAACAAGCGGGCAACGTTTGCAAACGTCGTTCGATCACACGTTTCACGCAACACAAATTGAGTCCGGTGCAAAAGGCGGTGGAAAAAGCTTCGGCGATTTTGCGACACGCGTCGCAAATTCAGAGTCAGGCGCCAGGAAATCGATTTTTGGCGTCAGCGCGGAGTAGAAATGTGGGCGCCAGAAAGACTGCGTCGTGAGTGGGATTTATTTGTGACTGTGGGTGGGTGATTTCTGCCAAGTGGACAAGTGACAAGAAAAGTGGTAAGTGTTTAGTAAACTACTAAGTGCTAAGTTGAGTGACGGGTTGGGGCGAGGTAGCTATCGAATATCGACTATTTTATCTCCGTGTCGTATATCGATATTGAAATTTTTTTAATTTCGAAAATCAAAAAATTTCATATCGGATATCGACCATGTTTTCCTGTTGAATATCGGATGTCGGTATCAATAATCTACCTAGTTTCAGAACAATATATCGATTATCGATACGTAAAAGTCATATTCCGCAAACCCTACTTATAAGTGACAAATATATAGATGCCTAAATTAAATACTTGTCATTTATGAGTAGGGTTCCAACGATATATCGTATCGAATATCGAATATCGACCATTTTTCAATATCGATATCGAGGTTCCATATCGTATCGATATCGAATATCGAGTTTCAGAAAAAAATATCGATATGGAAAAGTCATTAGAGTTTATTTGTCTATTGACCTGTCACTTACAACTCTTTTTTACTTTGCAAGTGGTACGAAATTCACAACTAAGATTATTAGCTCGAGTTGTCTTCATTTAAAAATCACTTAATTGTCTCATGCGATCACGTTTCACTTGCCCACTTGCTGAAATGGCCCAATTAAATTATTAAAATATTTGAAGTAAATTAATAGAGGCACAATTAAAATATTTGATTTTTTTCTTCAGAAAACCCTCCCGAATGGCGACCAGAAAACGACGCAGAAAGGGAAAAATTTCCAAAAATAAACATCAAATTACGATCACTGCCATCAGACCCCCGAAAATCTGTCAAACGGATTTCATTTGCACAAAATGTGAAAATGGAATTTGCAAAGTGAAACAGTCTGCTCTGAAAATGGATTTTTTGGCTTTCGATAAACGATTTTTTGAAACCCAGGGAAAGATTTTCAGTCAGTTCGCGAAAACGATGGATTTGTTGGATAGAATGGATAAAATTTTGACTGAGGTTTGTCGGGATTTTTTAATCGATTTTCTTCGGCAACCTGTCCCAGATACAGTAAAATGTCATGAAAAATGTAATTTCATGCATTTTTTCATGTAAAATGTCAAGTGTGTAAAATAGTCTGTTCGATTTTGACAGGCATTTTGCTTTTCAGTTGGCATTTGACAGATTACATCTTACATGGTGTTTAGATGAGATTTGATTAATTTTATCTTATTTTTATAATTTTTCTAATTTTGTCATTATGTGTTATTTTTAACGACACTGGGCGAATTTGTCTGACATTTTACACTATTCGATTCTAACCTATGTCCTTTACCACCACTATTCCTAAACAGACCCAAAATTTACAGGGTGGCCCATTTGAAAGCCGAATAGAGGCTGGTCACAATGATTCCATGTTGAGTGCCGGTGCAGCTGTCAATTTGCTACAGGCTGAGACACCCTGCAAATGTTGGTTGTTCTATTGAAGCGTATTCTCAATAGAAGATGTAATTTTGTATTTAGGTAAAGTCGGCGGACATTTCACCCTACAAAATCGGAGAGTTAGAATTCGCTCGCGAATAGAGCGAACAACGAAACTTGTGTCCCACGCGGACGCTAGAAATTGAAAAAGAAAATCATATTAAACTAAAAATGGACGTTTCGCTGCGTCAGTGCGTGCCACGCCCTAGTTATCTACATTTTCAACGTTGCTCGTAAAGAATTTGACTGTTCAAACTACCGTTTTACCGTTCAAACTACCGTTTTTGTTATTATTTTATTTTTCATTCGTTGGCTCCGTTCCAACAGAAGAGAACTTGGCAGCCAGCCAAAATTTCGAAATCCGCTATTAATATGAATAAAATAGACTCACAATAGTTATGTAACCATGTATATAAACAAAAATAACGATTATGAAGGTGGAAATTGGCAAAGCGAAGCAAATTTTAACGATTTTTAGTTAACTTTCAGTTTTCACTCATTTGTATAATACGCTACTGGTAACTGGGATAAGGGCCAAGTTTTCATACGTGACCCGATCTATTCCAATCGTTAAAAAATTGCGTCACAATACCAAATGCCGTCATGCACTCTCCACTGGAGAGATTGACGCAAATGTTTGTAGGGCGATACGTCTGCCGACTTTATTTATGTTGTGCTATTTCTCCGTGGAAACATGGCTCTTTTTTCAATTTTAAAAATTGCTGAATGTGAACTATGAATCTCCCATCTGACATTCGTGGCGAATTTTCTGATATTGCATTTTTTTGATTAAGTTAAATCGTTTCAAACCCTCGATTGTCAGTTTTTTTCTATTGGCAACATGCCCAACTAGAAAAATTCCCCCATTATATTTTTGAAGAAATTACTCCCCAGGCACTTATTCAAGAATATATGGTGCACATGAAGAAACTTTTTTCACGTTTTCAGTATATTTTCAATAATATTGACCTTTGAAAATGGCGATTTTCACACAAAACTTATAGACCCCGAATTTGAAAATGACAATCCCCCGTGCAAGAAGAAACGTGCAAGCGAAAATCTAGATGAATTCGCGCTCTCAGCTATTTTCAATTCCAGCGGTTCTGATGAAAAAGTGAGTTTTTGGGGTGAGAGGAAGTGAATGTGGTAATTTTTACTGGAAATTTTTAAGTGGACATGAGTATTTATTATTTCCTACCTAAAAAGCATTTGAATACCGTATACCGTATTTTTTCTAGTAGAACGGCATACCTCCAATAGAACGGCACCTCCAATAGAACGGCAAGTAGAAAAAATGTTGGCAAGGTGCCAAAATATAAAAAGAAATCAGAAATGGATGGCGAGGGCATTCAAAGCATTCAAATAGGTGTTGAATATCAAATTGATGCTCTGATATTAAAATATTGCTCGAGCTTCATATAAAAACAAGGTTACCGTAAATCCTCGAATAAGTCCCCCATTTCGAATACCCTCCCCCTCGAATTCCCCCCCCCCCTCGAATACCCCCCCCTCGAATACCCCCCCCCCTGTTAGCTCACTGAGGAAAAATTAACTCCCCCCCTCGATTAACTCCCCCTTACTTTATGGGTAGGAACGGCGTACATGTATAAAAACGCTGTCAATGTATGTGTACATTAAAATGAATGTATTCTTTTGCAGCTGATGTTCACCAGAATTGATTCCATTGCATAAGAAATGGATCCATGCATGAATTGAACCCCATTCATACAATTTATTGATCATGCAATGTACCTAATATTCTGACGAAACAATAACTCCTCCCCTCGATTAACTCCCCCCTCGAATAAGTCCCCCCTCGAAAAATTTGACGAAATAATAACTCCCCTGGGGACTTATTCGAGGAGGATTTACGGTATGCTGAGATGAGAAACCTGTGAAAAAAATAGAACGGCAGGTAAAAAAGTTGACGAAAAAAATACAACGGCGCTCTTCTATTAGAAGAAATACGGTATCCACTCTTTGAAACAACCTAGATATATTTACAATACACTTTTTGAAACACAATTTTTCTAAACAAGTGATTTGTGAATGTACGTGTATAAACGTATCAATTTACAGAGTGACATTGGTCCCCAAAACTGTGAAAACTCTGAATACCAAGATGAATTAATCCCTCGAACGCCCACACCGCCGAAAAGTGCGTCTGGTCAGTTTTTTGGGTAGGATAAATGTGTGTGCAAATGTATCTGCATGTGCAAATGTGGGCTGCGGGAAATGCTTGCATTATGATTTGAGTGAAGTGCATCGAGTTGTTCAGCTACACCCGCTCACACTCCACTGACTTCACACCTTGCACGCGTGCGTCACACTGGAAGCGTGCCAACGATATTTAATGCTTGCGATTTTTAGAAAATATGAAAAATTCATTGCTGTTATAACGTTTTACGTTGACGTATTCACAAAAATAATTTTTTTCTCATCTTTTCACATAAAAATCGGATTCTTTAATTAGCATTGGCATACTTCCAACGTGAGACATAAATAACTGCGCATGCGTAGTGTCACGTCACTGGAGTAAACCATTACGTATGATATCGACCATTCTGTATGCACGAAATCATGCAGATAGCCAATGCTCGTGTCCAATCAGCACTGAGCACATGCACACATTTGCAAGTGCAAAAAGATTTGCACACATTTGCACGTTGCAGATTTGCACACACAGAATTCCTAATTCTACCGACTTGAACGTAAATAATTCTTTTTTAGGGAGAATCGGAATCGATTTTGCATCGCAACCGAAAAAGACCGAAAAAAGCGGGGCTAGAAAATCTCTGATCTGAGCGAGTTTGAAGTTTGAAGTAAACTACCGCAAATCCTTGAATAAGACCCCCCTTGAATAACTCCCCGCTGTTTGATAGGTGAGGACAATACTCCCTTGAATAGCTCCCTCTTTTGAATAACTCCCCCTGGAAACGATGCCGCAAATATTTAAAAAAGATCTGTGAAGACAGACAGGCAAAATTTAGCTACGCCTGGGGCCAGTTCCGCAAAATGAGAAGTGAAATGGTAAAGGCAAAGTAAAACGGAAGGTGAATTGGCGAGTGAAATGGCGAAAGCGAAGTAAAAAATAAAAATAAAAAGTAATTTCTCTTCGCTTTTGCCATTTCACTTGCCAATTCACTTGCCGTTTCACTTCTCACTTCTCATTTTGCGGAACTGGCACCTGGGCTAATTCATCGAATGAATTCCAACAATGAAGTCCATGTTTACTTGAAACTTCTGCGGAAAAAGACGTCATGCGCTCGAATAAGCCCCCCCCCCCTTCAAAAACTGACGAAAAAATAACTCCCCTGGGGATTCGAGAATTTTAGGGTATATGTCATGTTGTCAGTGCATTGGTTTGTCTGAATTGTGTACTTGTTTGTTTACTTTTTCTCGATTTTTGTCATGCAATCTTGACGTTTTTACAGCTTTCAAACTTGTCAAATGTACCGAATTGTTCAAATTATTGTAATTTCTATGAAATATGAATTGCGATCACGAATAAAGAGACGTATTTACACGTATAGTTCAAACTAAACGATTAAAGTGGTATACAAACAAATAAAATTTGCTTGGATTTCATAGAAGTGCTGCTCTAAAGCCTTGATTACAGCTCAACCCTAGAACGGAAAATGTTTTACGGAAAATTACTTCTGAATTAATACAAAATTAAAATTAGAATTTTCCGTTAAGGAAATTTTAGTTGTAGGAAAATTCATCGAACGGAGAATGCTAATGAAAAAGTTAAAAACGAATAATTCGAAAAATCGAAAGGAAAATTAATTACATCACAATTAATAACGATATTTACACACATAAAAGATATTGATTCGGGCCACTTAATTCTGAAGTTTCAAGGCTGTACCCTTAACCATTCTTCCATTAATAATTTTGCATTGAATTTTTTTCTCCGTTGAGCTGTAATCCATGCTTTAGACCTAACGCTTTTAGAACTCGGTGTCCATGGTGGACTTATCACATCTCTTGCGTTTTTTCCCAACAAACAAGCTGCGGAAGGTGGACTTGTCGACTTTTAGCCCAAAACTAAGTGGACTTGTCGACGTCTTGCCCAATTTTGTTTGCATTTTTTCCCAAAAATGTCAAATTTGGCATTTTGCCATATGTGCATGTGAGGTTATAAAATTTATGGAAAATTATGAAAAATGTGCTAGAGTAGCCCCAGATGACTCAAAACTCAAAACTCCAGGCTTAACTCAAAATTTTCATATTTTGGACTTGTCGGCTTTTAGAATTGGACGCCTCAATTAGATTTCCATCCATGAGCGAAGTGCTTCACATTTACATTTACATTTAAGCGAAGTATTTACATTTAGGTTTTATTTCGTTGTTTTCTTAAATTCCTAGTTTTTTTCTATTTCCTTCCTTTTTCTCAACTTTCACATTTTTTGCCGATATTTGCCGATTCTATCACTGTTTTCCTGCAATAACACGCATAAATCTATCCTATACCTTCATATTCCAAACAAATGTCCAAGATACAAAAACACATTCCACAACTTTCATCTAAATTGGTCTGCGTGTGTGAGTTCCCTCTGAAAGGACTCATAATACTGCATATTTACATGTATTCCCGACCCTGTGCCTCTGTGCATGTAAACCCGGCGTGCATGTCAGGGGTATAATAGATATTGACCCTCCTGGGGGGTGGCATACATAGCTAATCGCTCCTTCGGAGGGATAGAGAGCTGAAAAAATTTGAGGAGGGGTTGGGGGTTCGCGGGGATTCAATATATAGGCTTTTTCAAGATGTAGAAGAAAAGTGAGAAAAATCACTAAAAGTATGTTAAAAATAATTTAAAATGGGTATATGAGCACATATACTACAAAACTACAGGTCTACATGCACACCGGGTTTACATGCACAGAAAGCTTCAGCCATGTATTCCCATTACATTCAGCAGTTTGCAAGCATTTTATCATGCATGCCAAGGGGCCACTTGTCATTGTTTCCCACAGTTGTCTTTGAATAAATAACTGGGCACAGTGAACATTCAAGACTCATTGCTTTTTCTATTCCCTGCTGTATTGTTTGTCCGCTTGTGACATACCGTAATCCGGGGAATTGCACCCATTGGATACATAAACTGAAACTTTGAGACTTTTGAAGGTGAAGTATTTTAAAGAGTTTTTAGAAACTGGTTTTAACAATTTCATTTTTGATATTTATCCTTTGAGTGGCCCCAGCATTCACATCCAAATTACTCAAAGCTCAGTTCACATCATTAATTTTCATCACAATTGTCTACTTTCGAATTTCTCGGTTGATGTAATTTAAAAATTCAAAATCAGTGCAACTAAAAATTGGCATTTTGAGTTTTGTATTTGAGAATACATGGTAGTGAGGGTTTTCGTTGAGATTGGTTCCCTGCTTTTGTTGTGAAAAGAGCAGAACATTTGAAAAAGTAAATATATGTAGGCATGAAGTTTTTCTAATTTACTCACTGCCACTGAGCTGTCTGAGTTCTGAGTACAGAAAACATCAGCTGGCAATGTAAAAAATGTGTACAAGTACTTGTCACACCAGAAAATAAAAAAGACATTTTGCTTGGAAAAACAAAAGGGATTCAATTCTAGAAAAAGTAGAAGATACATAATTTTTGTGTTCCAATACACATAGTGTTCGAAATTACATACAAACAAACCTATGAAATTACAAACAAATATTAATTCATGGTTTGCATAAATATTCTTTACACAACAAATAAGTATTTTACCAGAAACGTTTAGCATGGTTTTTCCCCAAAAGATCAAAATACATCTTATCCACTCAGTTTTTTACCTACTTTCAGTAGGTATAAACAATACTAAGTACTTAAGTACTAGAGTAAAGTACTTTTCTACCCAATACTTGAGTACTTGTACTTTTTGGGTATAAATGAATGGGTACCTTTTAACATCTATTGTTCAGAAGAGAAGTGGCTATAGTGGCTTGGCTTTTTTAGTCCAATCACATTCATTTTCGCTTGATGGGACAGCATATTGCCCTGCTTTTGAGTGTCGTGTTTTTCCACTTTTTTATTTTTGTCGGCACTTTAAAGTGACTGAGTCGGTTTTTCGGCCAATATTTGTCTTGGAAACGTTCAGAATTTGCGTTTGTTTTCCTGTGTTTGTTATGACAAATTCCCATGGGTATGTGAATGTTACGTTTTCTACAGAATGTTCCGCGTTCTCTACTCCCAGACCCTGTAAAAAGCCCTGTAAAATGTCAAATGTCATGCAAAATGACAAAAGTCATGGAAAATGCCCTGCAAAATCGCAACTGAGTTTCCCTGCATTTTCCATGACCTTTGACACTTTGCGTGACATTGACATTTCACAGGGTCTGGTATAGGGTGTCAAAAAATTTTTTTATGGAAAACGGAAAAAAATTTCAGCGGCCGGAAAACGGAAAAAAATTTGCACTTGACAGAAAACGGAAACGGAAAAATATTTTCAGTGGCCGGAAAACGGAAAAAAGGGACCGGAAAAACGGAAACGGAAAAATGAAATTTGCATGGAAACATAAAAATTTGCTGAAATTTTGCCAGAAAATGGATAAAATTTGCTGAATTTTTGCAAGAAGTGGAAAAAATTTTCTGAAATTTGGCTGGCAACAGAAAATTTTTTACGTAATTGACAATCTGCATGAATGTTTACCAGTTTGGCAGGAACAGAAAACAGAAAGTTGAGCCAGAAAATAGTAAAATGAGGCGGAAAAACAGAAAATTGAGGCAGACAACAGAAAAAAAGCGAAAAAACTGGTAATTGAGCCGGAAAACGGAAAAAAGCAGAAAACTAAAAATTTAGCCGGAAAACGGAAAATGAGCCGGAAAAACGGAAACGGAAAACAAAGTGACTGGAAAACGGAATGGAAAACGGGAAAAAAATTTCAGCAGCCGGAAAACGGAACGGAAAACGGAAAAAATTTGCCTGCGGAAAACGGAAATTTGACACCCTAGTCTGGTAGTGCCCCCAAGTCTGATGACATTTTTGAATTGTGAAATCGCACCTTTGAAAGCTCCTATCCTGTTTATATGAATTTTCATTTTGATTCCAAACGATATTGTATGATTGAATTGAAAGGTTTCTCACGTTAGATTTTTCAAAATAAAATATGTGCATGCAGTTTTGTCCGCGTTATTTCAATCACATTTTATGTGTTTTTTTTGCCACTCAAAGCACTTATCAAACCCACTGCAGTGCATGCATTCAAAACACATCTGCAGCCACGTAAATACTAGTGATGTGAAACTTGTGTCACTAGTGATGTGAAAAAGTGCCAAAGCACTTTTATCACTTTTGTCTTTTACTCTTTCCTGAGGGGCAATTTTATAAAACGCTGCGCACACTAGTTTACTGCAAGATTTTGGTAAACTCATAAATTGGCTTTGAACGCATTTGAGTTTACCAGAATGATGGGGATTAATAATAGGTAACTCATTCCAGCAAACTCAAATGTGTTCAAAGCAGATTCATGAGTTTACCTAGATCTGTCAGTGAACTATATATCTGAACCCTGTAACAGTAAAAATCCTAGAAACCCCTTGTGGCAGTCCCGTACCCTTGAAGTGTAAAGTTGAGTGTCAAATGTCTGTCAAAATGAAAAAGGAAAGATGACTGTAATTTTGACATTTTCCATGAAAATTGCCAAATTTGTGGTGAGTGGGTTCAAGATGTTCCAAAAATGACTATTTATGACACGTTTGCATTAAGCAATAATAAAAATAATAACAATAACGAGATCGGGAGCCTTATCCCTTGCAGGATTACGCTCCTCTCACCTTTCTTACCACCCATGACTCTCAGAATCACGGTGGATTTTTATCATGTAAGCATTTCCTGATTAATCTGTCGCATACACTGCGGTGGGCATGACATACATTTGATTGAAGGAAGTCTTCCCTCCAGCCGCAGGGTACTGTACATTGTGTCCTTTGCATTGATGCTCTTTCCCTTTCATTCCCTTTACAGATATAGAGAATGTGAGTTACATTGAGGGGTATTTTTGTGTGTCCACTAGAGCAGTGATCACACACCTTTTTTACCTTGCCATCCCAAAGGCGCAGGCCATTCTGTCTCGCTGCAAACCACCACTTCTCATTGTAGTGGACTCCTTTGACTTCTATTGCATCATTTTTTCGATATCTTATTGCGGCTTGCCCCAGGAGATTTTCTCTGGTTCGTGCTCTACACCGTCTATACACAGATGTTTTGATGTCCGCCGCTCGCAGATCTGCAGTGTTTACCTCTAATTCTAAGTTTTTTTTACACTGTAACACAAGTGTACTATTAGTATTATCCGGTTTTAGTCTAGGATTCCCAGTTAACATCTTATCTACCTCTAATGCTCTAACTATCCATCTCTCGCTGCTGACCCTATGCATGTAGTTATCATTTGTTAGTACTAGTTGCCTATATTTGTCTGATGGCATTATGCCATCTAAATCATGAAGAAGTGCGGTACTACTACTACTTAATGGCAGCCCTGCTATTTTCTTCATGGTTTGAATGTATAGTTTATCCATTCTTTTCAGGTCATCCTTGTCTAATCCTGTAACTTCTATCCCATACATACTTCCCGGTTCTATATATGCTTTCCATATTGCTTTTCCATTATAGATTGGAGATACTGTATCCCGTGATGCACAAATGGCCAAATGGCTCAATTGTTTCATCTTTGTAACTCTGCTCCTTTTATGTTCCCTGAATGGATTGTTACCAGTGTTTATTGTAACCCCTAAGTATTTGTATGACTGTGTTTCATTTAGTATCGCCTTGGCACCTAATCTAGGGTCTCCCTGATATATAAACCAGTCCCTTTTGACCACGGCAGAGTCACCCCATCTGAGAACTTCACTTTTGCTTGCATTGATAGAGACACTCCACTCCCATGCCCATTGGCTAAATACCCTTAGCAGGTGTTGAAGTTCACTATCTCTGCTGGCCATTAGTACTATATCATCTGCAAAGAATAGGGCTGGTATTTTACTCTCATTTTTGCCACACTTGGCGCCCATTCCTGTTCTTAGAAGCACACTTGCTAAATCATGCATATATATGGCATACAGCGTCGGACTAAGTGCACACCCCTGGGCAACCCCAATTGGATAATCTAATAGCCCACTCTCATAACCACCATATGTCATGATAGCTTTTGTTTTTGCGTAGACATTGGATATTGCATCTACTAGAATGGTTGGTATTCCCATCTTTTTCATTTTCAACCATAATTTTCCCCGATCAACTCTGTCAAATGCTTTAACTGCGTCGACAAAACATGTTATGAATTTGTTTCCATTTACTCGAGCATAGTTGTGACATGCTTTCAGAATTTGCACATTGTCAAGCGTTCGTCTATTAGGGCGGAAACCCCCTTGCATTTCTGTCAGGGCGTTAGTGTCTTCTAGCCATCTAATCAATCTCCTATTTATAACTGACATGTATACCTTTTTGATATTACATGATAGGCCTAGCGTGCGATAATTGCGCAGATCACTCTTACTGCCCTTTTTATGCAGAAGAATCATTTTGCACAGTGCTGCCTCATCTGGTATTTCCTCGCCTTGAAACCAGCGGTTGAATATATTGACTAGTAGCATCTGATGGCTTTCTTCCAGTAATTTTAGATGTTCATGATACACGCCCGTCATGCCTGAACATTTATTATTTTTCAACAAGATAATTGCCTTTTCCACCTCCAACACTGTGATGCGCTCGGACATTTTACATAGTTGCTTATTCGTACTTTTTATTGTATCTATTGCCCCAATTTCTGATATCTCGGCACCTGGGTTTGGTGTAATCACAATCTTCCAGGCCAGTTTCAGCTCCTTTTCCATGTCTTCAGGAGAGGTCACCTCCTTCCCCACACTGTTTTGTATAGTGTGTACTGTATTTTGACCCTCTGACCGTATCATATTTGCCCTTTTATACAGAGTGTTCAATTGATCAGTGCCACCTTTCTTGCACAATGCAGAAATTTCCCTCTCTTTCTTTTCTCTAACCAGCCCCTTCTTCAGTTTAACCAAGCTCTTTCTTTCATGTTTCAGCTCATCTCGAAGGGCTTCAATATTTTCTACAGCATTTCCTGCCTTTAGTTTTCTTCGTAGTTTAGCAATCTTCTTCCCCTGGTTTTGGATCACCTTCGGAACTTTACAAATCACCGCGTCGCTTGCAGATCTTGTAGCAGCATCTGAAATAATCACTACCATATCACCATAATTTTTCCCTTCTTTCACACGTAATTTTTCTTGGAAGTTGATTTCCTCTGAACATGTCTTTGGTCTCAATATTTTTGTCTTTTTCACCTCTATGTAGACTGTGTGGTCGATTGTCATTAAAATACAGTTATGGTCAGAATGAATGGTACTAATTTCACCACATTCATCAATAACCCCTTTTGTTAGTGATAGACCCCCATCTAGAAAACATAAATCTATTGCTGTCTTTGCGTTTGCTCTTTCATAGGTCCAGGTACCTTCAAAGCTGTTGTTTAACAGTGTTACACCTGTATTTGAAATAAATTCTCTAATCAACCTCCCATTTACGTTTATCTCGGAGCTGTTCCCAACTATGCCCAGATCATCATTACCGATATGCCCATTAAAATCACCTACAATTAGTGTGTTTTCATTTTTCAAGCGCCCTTTATTTATTATACTTTCTAATTCGGTAACAATCTTAGCATTTAGTACTCGGTAAGAGTGAGACTGGAGTACTTTACCATTGTTTTCCAAGTATACCACCACAATATTAAGGTTACCCATCTCCGTATCCATAGAGCCGTTATTTAATAATGGGTGGCCAGTTATTTTAATGCTTAACATATTTTGTGAGAGTGCATCGGGTACCGTGTTTACTGAGTATCTGATACCTTTTCTCAGGTACACTGATAATCCACCTGAAGCTGTATCTTTTTTAAATGTATGTTGTGCCGAATACCCCCCTATGTTCAGCGCGTCAGAGGCGTTTCTAAATTGAGTTTCAGTGAAACAAAGCAGTTCCACCCCAGTATTTCTAATTGTTTCCATCAAAGAAGAAAGTTGTCCTCGCAGGCAGCGTGTATTTTGATAAAGAATACTCAATGTCAAAAGTGCAATAACTGAATTTGATCTTAGAGTTGATTGTGGTACGTTCGCTGCTCCATGTGCATGGACCGGTTGAATATTCATGTACAGACAAAGTACTGCAGCAACACATTTGTATTTATTGAAGTTGAAATTTAATATCTTTCGCCATATCAAAAATTTGATGTTCCAAGGTTCAGCATAAAACAGTAGCACAATCACGATTAGTGCAAATGTATCCAAATCCTAAAAGTACTCTGAAACTGGGATGAACAGAAATACCACATCAAATACCACACAAGCAAAGAAACATGTCATAAAAAGAATACAAATCACGCCTAATTTGTATAAGTTTAGCGAGTAAATACGATGATACAGCAAAATAAAAAAATAGAATTTTCACCAGGCAGGGACAAACATTCTCAAGAATGAATGTGATAGTTTCTGACAATTTTTGATATAAGTATCTCTTTCTATAAAAATGAATGTGCCCTGAAAGTCCCCGCGCTACACGTTCTTGCATTTTTTCACATAAGAAGGTAGAAATCAAACTTAGAAAAAGAATATATCCAGGTGTGCAAGTAAGAACTTGGACTTTTCTCCGCTCATTTCTGTAATCTGCAAGCTGTTTTCTTTGAATGTAGCACAAAAAAAGTCCAGGTGAAAGTGTAAGTAAAACAACGCAAAGTAAATAGTGCATAAATCTTGGGAGAAAGTTTGTACATGGGGGGATAGCTTTACATGTACCAGCAATGAAGACACCTCTAAATTGACACATCCACATGTCACTCATAGCACTTAGGCACCAACACATCGAGAGAAATAGCAGTAGGGCAGGTAAAGAAAATATGTATTTTGAAACCTGTCTAGCAATATTGAAACAAAATGGCCATTTTTCGCGTGCACTCGTATCAGTCGTATGAGAAACAGGAAAGTCAGAGAATATTTCTTGTTTTTCAAGTATTCTATGTGATACTTTTGGATTTTTGATGTCCCAGTTCTTGTGCAAATCAGCTTGTTTTTGATTTCCATTTCTCATAAGAGGCATACGTTCACTTATTGCAGTGTCGATTTTTCGATTCTCATAAATTTTATCACAGAAATCAGGCACTACTTTACACAGCGATCCTCCATAAATGTTATAGTTTGCAACAGAGAAAACAAAACAACTGAGACTCACTTCGAACTTCGCCTCGTCATTGATTGATAAAATTTCGGCTGCATCACTATCGTCGGATAGTGGTTCTTCAAATGTCTGGGTGGAATTTGTTGTATACTGTGTGCGTTTTTTGGCTTTATCCCCCATGTCGTTAGTATAGAATAGAATTAGTAAAATAAACCATCGAACACACCTGCGGGTATAGAGCTTTGATTTACAATTTTCAAAATTTTGGCATTGAGCCAAAACTAGTAAAAAATGTGGCAGTACCCCTCCCGATATGTGCAATGCTTTCGGCACACAGAAGGGGTCAAATAGATAAGAGATATGGAATGTAGACGGTGTTTGAGCATATTGGGATTCGAATTGACTCTTTGTGAGTCGAGCCAAAGATTTTTGGCTCAGTGCCCATTCGGCACAGTCGGCTAGTTTGCCAACTTTCGACGAAGGCCGGTCCTTTTTGGACTTTCGGCAGACGTCCAGAGCAGTCGACTCAACCGCTCGCAACCTAACAACCCACGAAAACTGTCTCTTGGCCTCAATCAGCTTTGATTTAGCTGTTTAACCAAGATGTCGGTTTTTTCTTTTTTTCGCTTCAAGCAACATTTTCTTAAATTTGTTTGCAACATTTTATCCACATTACATTTAATCCACATTTCACCAATGAAAAAATCAAGAAAAGCAACGCCATAAATGCATAAATAAATATCATTTTTGTGTCACTGTGCCAGGCGCACACAAATATAAAATGCACAACTTTGAATGGGAAATTCCTGGAAATGCATGATTGATGTGAAAAATGATGGACTCACTTTCATTTTTTACAGGTTGTCTCAAGTTAAAAAAAGTGTGTAAAACACGAAAATTATTTTCTTTTTTTCAAAGGATGTAATTCAATTTTTTAATGGATTTTTGACATCACATTGAAAAATAATATCTCAATATTATTTATTATATTTTATTTTATAAAAACTTTGTTCTACAGTCATTCAAAATTCGAAAATAATTTTGTAGATCATTTCAAATGGGTTGCAAATTCCCCTGAACAATTTATGAAACTTCAACAAATGTATTTTGGATCACCTTGTATTACAATAACAGTGGCAAGAAATCAAAACATTTTTTTCATTTTTTCTGATAATTTCCACTGGGAAAACCTTATAACAGAATGTTCCTTAAAAATCCAACAATTATAAAATTGATAAAGATTTTGAGAAAAAGTCAATGATCTAAAGTGAATTTTGGAGAAAAAGCACTTGTAATTTTTAACTTTTTTCCAGAAGTATTTTCCATAGTTGACTGGAGTTCTATAATGATAAGGGGCACTCCCAGACCCTGCAAAAAACCCTGTAAAATGTCAAATGTCATGCAACTGTCAAAAGTCATGGAACATGCCCTGCAAAATGGCAACTGAGTTGCCATTTTGCAGGCCATTTTGCATGACTTTAGACACTTTGCATGACATTTGACAGTTTACAGGGCTTTTTACAGGGTCTGGGAGTGGCACCTGTTTATTTTCGCTCAACATTATCTTTTGACACCATATAGACTGAACCCAATACAAAAACAAACCGATAGAATTTGATGTTTTGATCAACAAAGTTAGGCGAAAAATTAGACACCAAATTCACCCATTGGAGAAAAACAGTAATTTTACGAGAAAAAGTTTGATTTTTTATTCAGATGGAAAAATTATTGCAGATTTGATTGGAAAGCGTACTTCAAAAATACACTATAATAAGCCGGAAACAAATAGTAGCTTAGCTTGCATCAATTTCTCGCCAGTTCCGCTAACCAAATGTGCACATATTTAGTAGATCTTTAAACTTGCGCTTTCCTTGATAAAACGCCTAGTGATGGGTTTGCTTGCGCCATTTTTTATGGCGTGTGAAAATTTTCCATGGCGTCCCCTATTTATACGATATTTCCTCGAGATACCCCCATGGGGTTTATTTTTTCAGAGTGAGAATTTTAAGGGGGGGGGTTATTATTTCGGCATAAATTTTTTTGAAATTCCAGTATAAAATTGTTGTTTGTAACGTGCACAGACGTGGAAAAATTCAACAAAAACCGCTCTATAGACTTGTATAAGTATTTACCTAGACGGTATAAACCGATGTTCTAACCGAACACAGTCATTGTTTTTAACATGTATTCTGCGTTTCCCGGATCAAACCGTAGCTTTTGTCATTTACGTCCTCTATAAATTATATTTGGAGGAGGGGTATTTCGAGGGGGGAGGTTATAAGTTCACAGTGTCCATTTTGAGGGGGGTATTTCGAGGGGGTATTTCAAGGGGTTGTATTTAGAGGAAATACGGTATGTCATTTTTTAACGATTTTTTTGCATTTTTTGGAAAGTTTAACTTTAACACGGAAAAATGGCGCGGCACCATTTTGACGAGTTCAGTGGCGCAATTTCTATAGAGGAAAACATGTTATTCCAGTCATACTTCAAACACTTCTGGCACTTTTGCATTAACCCATTTTACTTATAAATACAATTTAGGGGTAATGTTATTTAAGCAAAATGAAACATTTTATTGCCCCCTGGCCCTGGAGGGCATCATGAAGCAACTGTTAAAGTGTGGTATAAAAAAATTATGTCCAATTTGAATGCTTGAACAACCTTTGAGTGAATTCCATAGTTGTTAAAATGTATTTACGTTTACTCAAAAAGTACGTATACTCGAGTACTGAGTAAATACATTCAATAAATACTTTGAAAAAGTAGCTGTACTCACTTTTACGTATACTTTTTGAAAGTACTCGAGTACAAAATACGTATTTCAGAAAGGCTTTTTCTAGCCTTTGTCAAGGCATAGATGGGGAAAAATGCGGAGAAAAAGTGAAAAATGGAAAAAAATTGCTAAAAATAGGCACATAACACATGTACTTGTGAATTTAATGGTCAAAATGGTCAAAAAGGTATGAAAATGAGTGATTTTGAGTGAAAATTGGGCCAAAATTTTCCAAAAATACTCAAAAATACGTTTTCTGGTGGGAAAGGTATTTTACTCATTTTTACTCAAGTAAAAAAAAAAATTTCTTTACGTTTTCTGTACTTAGGGGGTGAGTAAAAAATGAATACTTTATCTTTACATATACCGTATTACCTCGAATTAACCCCCCCTTGAATTAAACCCCCACCCCCCCCTCGAAATACCCCCCTAAAATTCGGCTGAGGAGATAATAACCCACCCCGCGAAATACCCCCCTAAAATTGAGTGTAAAGAGAACATACATGACAAATAACGCAGTTGTACTCGGTACTTTTAACAACTCTGGTGGATTCCATAGCTGTTTAAACGTATTTACATTTACTCGATAAATACGGATATTCGACTCGAGTACTGTATAAATACGTTTACGTTTCCTCCCAAACAAAAATACCGGTACTCACTTACTTGCGTACTTTTTGAAAGTACGCGAGTACAGAAAACGTGTTTCAAACAGGCCTTTCCATAGGCTTTTTCAAGATTTTCGATGAAAAAAGAAAAGATAAAAATAGGGACACAATATCAAAAATAGCATAAAAATAGGCAAAAACACATTGACTAGTGCATCTAATGGTGAAAAAGATCGAAAATTGGACCAAAATATCTCAAAAATACCCACTTTTACGTTTTCCGCAGACAAAAGTAAATTAATCACATTTACTCATGAGTAAAAGTAAAAAATAAATACTTTACGTTTTCTGTACTCACCTGTGCATAAAAGTACTTTATGTTTATGTTTACTTTTGAAAAAGTTCAGTACTTTAAACAACTCTGGTGAATTCAAACAGTTTTTCTACAAGTTTTAAAAGAAATTTTCTTTATGTGATCTTGCCTAAATCCATTGTGCATGCATGGGAATACATACTTTCTTGAATGCATTCAGGTACCGAACTTGCCACTTAATGTATTTTTAATTCTCAAATTAATCAAATTCATTTGTCTTAAATTTATCGGGGCAAGAGAAAAACTTTTTAGGTAACTAGACGTCTTCCTGGATGTTTTTTGTCCCTGTCCAAATGAATTTTGTCATACCGCCACTGCTGCCACATACATGTATTCATTTTGAGAGCAGAGTTGGGAAATAAGACACTTTATGATCAACATTTGCAACTTTACGATGGCAGCGCGCTCATAGGACATGCATCACTGGAAATGGAGAATTGCAAATGTAACTTGAAATGGCATTTTCTCGGGGGCAACTTTTTGTGCAGTCGTTGGCTTTTAGAAGTCAAGTGTTCATAAATAAATATATTTACATTTTTCTGTTGAAAACAGCGCGACAGTTTTTGTATTTTTTACATAAATACAAATGCAACGAATGCAAAATAAAAAATGGGCGCTATGCCAATGAATCGCTATCATCATATAGCTGACGTTATGAATGTGAATAAAAGACATCACACCCTCCCTTGAAGAAGTTCCATATAAGAAGCTCGACAACGAGTTTAAAGTAAAGTGTCAAATGTCATGTCAAAAGTAAAATGTGAATTATCTAAAAAATTAAAGATGTTTTATTGAACATTCAACATAGCGCGTGAAACTTGACAAATTTGTATTACATTACATGACACTACAGATTCTTTGGAAATGTATACCATATTTCCTCGAAATACCCCCCTTGAATTAACCCCCCCCCCTCGAAATACCCCCTTGAATTAACGCCCCCCCCCCTCGAAATATCTCCAGCTGTTTTTGAGCCGGGGGAAAAATACCCCCCATGAAATACCCCCGTCTGGAATGATGTACATCAAGTATGCAATGTACATTATGTATATATTGGTCGCAGTTTGCATCGCATCTACCGTATTTCTTAGAATTACCCGCCGGGTGTTTATTTTCTCCGAGTGGAGAATTTTGAGGGTGGTTAAACAAGGGGGTTATTATTCCGCTAGAAATTTTTTGAAATCCCAGTAATAAATCGTTGTTTGTAACGTACACAGACGTCGAAAAATGCAACAAAAACCGCCATTTATAGGACTCTATAGACGTATATAAGTATTTACGTAGACAATAAATATAAACCCTGATCTAACATAACGCAGTCATTGTTTTTAACGTGTGTTCTGTGTTTCCCGGAGTTTTTATCTTCTACCTGCTCTTTACATTGAATTTGGGGGGGGGGGTATTTCGAGGGGGGTTTATAAATTGATAGTGTCATTTTTGAGCAGGGGTATTTCGAGGAAATACGGTACACATATAGGTACTAGTTTGCGTAGCGATGGACGTTGATCTGTCCAAATATACCCTACTTGGACACGTTGATAAACGGTTTTGGGTATATAAAAGCATACTCTTTACTATGAATTTGGTGAAAACTTCTGATGAAATAATAACCCCCCTTGAATAAGCGAGGGTGCACTAATAGTGCACGTATGTTTCGTCCCTGAAATCAGTTGATCAGTGATGGAGCGTTTAGTTCAGAAAAGTGCATATAGCTTGCGGTCGGCCGAGTTTTACTCCAGCAACATTACACCTTACAACGAAATCTACCATGTCCCATCTGAATAAAAAACAAACATAAAATTTTTTTCATCACATTTATCAAATTGCTTTGATAAATATAATGTAAAATTATTTATTTTTTGTTCTTTTATTCAGATGGGATATGGTAGATTTCATTGTAAGGTGTAATGTTGCTGGAGTTTAACTATATTTTTTTATGCTTGAAATTCACTAAAAACGGGGTAAACTACCGCATTTCCTCTGCTTGCAGTGCAGCTATGAATTTCATGTTTGCATTCTTTCTATTTGTATTCAATGAATCTGCACGGTCCAGGTGCCGTTTCACTCATTTTTATTGCTCGTGCTAGAAATTTCAGTGTCGTGTTCATTGCACACGGATGCGGGGGGCTTTTTCGAGGTGAGGGGTTAGTGAGTTATTTATACTCGGCGTACATGATACTCTGCCCTCGCACTGATTTATGTCTCGTGTTGGAAGCGTGCCAATGATTGTTAAATCATGCGATTTGCGTGAAAAGATGAAAATGTTCATCGATGTGAATATGTTAATGAATAACATTATAACAACAATCAATTTTGTCATCTTTTTATGAAACTCGGACGCGTTAACCATCGTTGGCACACTTCCAGCGGGAACCACGCGTGCAAGGTGTAAAGTAACCGGAGTATACGTCATCATACGTCCAGTTTTATTCCATTTATCATAAACATTGCACAGTGAAATGGCCTTTTTAAATTGCCATACTCGGTGGACCGCAAAATATGTATGTACAGGATCCTACCATAATTTAATGAATAAAAATGTGATAAATTTCGTAATTAAAGTAATTATTTCATAGTAAAAACAAAATATTTTGATGAAAAACCTGTATAATTTTTGGTTAATTATTCCGATGGGTTATGGTAGGTTTCCATACTAAGTTTGATGTCCGCCGAGTATACCAACGTCCTGGTGTAGTTCCACTTGCCCTCGGTCAGACTTCGCGGAAATTAGCCCTTGGAATTGACTATTTTTCTGACACATTTCCAGCACTAGTGACTAGTGATGGAAAACGTCATGGCGCCTGGCGCTAGCGCCAGAGGAAAAAGCGCCTTGGCACTTCTGCCGCTTGGCGCCATTTTGCTCTGTCGACATTGGCGCTTGGTGCTGGAATCTGGAAAACCGCCATGGCAATTCCTGACATTTTTTCCATCACTTCTACTGACATTTTAATTCCAAATTCCAACTCACTTCCTATATGTTGACTTAACAAGTTCTGGGAGTATTTGGTGTATTTCCCATCGCTATCTATGTACCTACTCTGCACATATCCCTTGTGATGGAAAAGAGCATGCCAAAAAGCCAAGCGCCAATGACGCCAGTGCAAAATGGCGTTAAGCGCCAAACACGCCATGGGGCTTTTTGCTTTGGCGCCAGCGCTACGGCCCATGGCGCTTTTACCGTATTTCCTCGAAATACCCCCCCCCTCGAAATACCCCCCCCCCCCTCAAAATGGGCACTATGAATTTGTGGTCCGGGAAATGCATAACAGACGTTCAAAACACTTATAATACTGTGTTACGTTAGAACATCGTTTATACCATCTACATCCTTATATAAGGCTGTAAAAACTTATAAATGGTGGTTATTGTAACATTTTTCACGTTTTTCTCTCAAAATTTTCACTCTGAAAAAATAAACCCCCGGGGGGTAATTCGAGGAAATACGGTACATCACTAAATTTCCCTGTCAGCTCACTCTGCATCAACTGGGGAAATTAATCAAAAATGAAACTTCCTCTTTATTTTGATTAAAATGCGAAAGCTTACCGTTTTTGACAGCTTCGGAATGCTCCTGTGGAAAATTACTTTAATTTTGTTCAATGTTATACTGCATTCCATCAAATGTACAACGTATAAGCATCAGAAAACGTTTCTTTTAATTTATTTTATTACTTCTGTTTTTGGTCCTTAATGTACCGCACACACTAGTTTTCAACCGAAATTTTGAGAACTCAAAAATCAGCTTTGAACTTATTTGAGTTTACCGGAATGTGTTATTTTTGACCCCCTTCCCCATCACGCGTAGTTGACAGACGCATATTTCTTGTAAACTCAAATCCAAATTGGTAAATCACGAGCGGTGATCACGAGCGGTGAAGTGCCTGGTGATGAGGCGTGATCAGGCTCTGAAGTGTGATCACGAGCGGTGAAGTGCCTGGTGATGAGGCGTGATCAGGCTCTGAAGTGTGATCACGAGCGGTGAAGTGCCTGGTGATGAGGCGTGATCAGGCTCTGAAGTGTGATCATGAGCGGTGAAGTGCCTGGTGATGAGGCGTGATCAGGCTCTGAAGTGTGATCACGAGCGGTGAAGTGCCTGGTGATGAGGCGTGATCAGGCTCTGAAGTGTGATCACGAGCGGTGAAGTGCCTGGTGATGAGGCGTGATCAGGCTCAGAAGTGTGATCACGAGCGGTGAAGTGCCTGGTGATGAGGTGTGATCAGGCTCTGAAGTGTGATCACAAGCGGTGAAGTGCCTGGTGATGAGGCGTGATCAGGCTCTGAAGTGTGATCACGAGCGGTGAAGTGCCTGGTGATGAGGCGTGATCAGGCTCTGAAGTGTGATCACGAGCGGTGAAGTGCCTGGTGATGAGGCGTGATCAGGCTCTGAAGTGTGATCATGAGCAGTGAAGTGCCTGGTGATGAGGCGTGATCAGGCTCTGAAGTGTGATCACGAGCGGTGAAGTGCCTGGTGATGAGGCGTGATCAGGCTCTGAAGTGTGATCACGAGCGGTGAAGTGCCTGGTGATGAGGCGTGATCAGGCTCAGAAGTGTGATCACGAGCGGTGAAGTGCCTGGTGATGAGGTGTGATCAGGCTCTGAAGTGTGATCACGAGCGGTGATGTGCCTGGTGATGAGGCGTGATCAGGCTCTGAAGTGTGATCACGAGCGGTGAAGTGCCTGGTGATGAGGCGTGATCAGGCTCTGAAGTGTGATCATGAGCGGTGAAGTGCCTGGTGATGAGGCGTGATCAGGCTCTGAAGTGTGATCACGAGCGGTGAAGTGCCTGGTGATGAGGCGTGATCAGGCTCTGAAGTGTGATCACGAGCGGTGAAGTGCCTGGTGATGAGGCGTGATCAGGCTCAGAAGTGTGATCACGAGCGGTGAAGTGCCTGGTGATGAGGTGTGATCAGGCTCTGAAGTGTGATCACAAGCGGTGAAGTGCCTGGTGATGAGGTGTGATCAGGCTCTGAAGTGTGATCATGAGCGGTGAAGTGCCTGGTGATGAGGCGTGATCAGGCTCTGAAGTGTGATCACGAGCGGTGAAGTGCCTGGTGATGAGGCGTGATCAGGCTCTGAAGTGTGATCACGAGCGGTGAAGTGCCTGGTGATGAGGCGTGATCAGGCTCTGAAGTGTGATCACGAGCGGTGAAGTGCCTGGTGATGAGGCGTGATCAGGCTCTGAAGTGTGATCACAAGGGGCACTTCAGACCACTTCAGTGCACTTCACAAGCACATTATTTGCTGTGTGTGTGTGTACTCGGCGGACCGCAAAGTATGCGCAGAATCCTACCATAAGTTTATGATTAAAATCTTATGATAAATTTAGCGATTAATTATTTCATAGTAAAAACGAAATATTATGATGAAAAACTGTATACTTTTTGGTTTACTATTCAGATGGGTTATGGTAGGTTTCCATACCAAGTGCGATGTCGGCCGAGTATACTCAATTTTTAGTAAGAATGCTTAAATGCGTCGACCAATGTGCGGGCCACCATTTTATCACTTTTCAAATTTATTTGTTACGGGATGAATGTCATCAAAATATTTTACTCGGCGTACATCATACTCTGCCCTCGCACTGATTTATGTCTCGTGTTGGAAGCATGCCAATGATTATAATATCATGCGATTTCTGTAAAAAGATGAAAAAGTTCATCGATGTGAATATGTTTATGAAACACATTATAACAACGATCAATTTTGTTATCTTTTTATGAAACTCGCACGCGTTAACCATCGTTGGCACACTTCCAGCGGGAACCACGCGTGCAAGGTGTAAAGTAACCTGAGTATAATAAATTTTCATTCTCAATTGTGCGTAGGAGTAAACTATCATATCCCGTCTATTGCCTTTGTGGAAAAATGCACCTTGTTTGCAGATATCGTTTTCAATTTCTCTGTGTGAAACAATAAGTTTTTGTGAGAACATGAACCTGGTCAGATATTATTTATCTGAAACGTTTGATCAAATAGATATGGAAGTTTCACCGCACACCGCTACACTTTCGAAAATCGAAATACCCCCCGGGGGTGATTGTTTCAGAGTGAGAATTTTGAGGGGGGGGGGGTTAAACGAGGGGGGTATTTCGAGGGGGGGGCTTATTATTTCGCCAGAAATTTTCTGAAATTCCAGTACCACATTGTCGTCTGTAACGTACGCAGATGTAGAAAAATGCAACAATAACCGCTATAATAACCGCCAACGATTTTTTACGCATGCGATTTTCGTACAAACTTTAAGAATGGTCATCTCTGTCATAACGTTATACGTTAACTTATTAACAACAATGATTTTTCATCTTTTACACAAAAATCGCATGCTCTATCAACATTGGCACGCTTCCAATGTGAGACATAAATAAGCGCGAGGGCAGGGTATCATTGGGGAGGGGGGTATTTCGAGGGGGCGGGTAATTATTTCATAGTGTCCATTTTGAGGGGGGGTATTTCGAGATGGGGGGTATTTCGAGGGGGGGGGTATTTCGAGGAAATACGGTACATTGTTCTGCTACAACATGGACATCATGCAATTTTTTGTCTGCATGTGTTTTTATGCAGTGCTTTAAAAGGAATACAGTTATTCTACATGGAAACTATAGAACATTCATTCAGAACCATTAATTTTCTATGTGCCATCCTCAAAACTCATTCATTTTTGATGTTTTTTCATGTCTTTTTGAACCAATTTGAACCCTACCATAAATGTTCACAAAAGTAAAGATTGCACATTTTTTATGGAAGCGACATAATAAATCTTAGCTGCACTTGTTGATGTGTTATTTTCAAGTTTTGTGGGGATTATTCGAAGCAGAGTTATATTCTTTTGGAAATTCTGGATTAATGAACTTTTAGAAGTGGACGCCTCATTTCTTTTCGAGACAACATTTTCCAATGGCCATAGTATTGCGACATGTGAACTCTACAGACATGATATTATACAGGTTTGGTCCACTTATGTTTCCCTTCGCTGAGCGTCAATGAAATTCAACATCTTACTGAACAGCGAAGTGCGATACATCTTAAATACGGTAGAAAAACGGTGCACAGTGGGTCGTGAATATGTCAATATGTATATTCGACAGACATATCATTCTACAAAATTGGAAAGTTATATTTTGTTCTTGTAGAGCAAACGAGAAATGAAAATATTAAAAAAGAAAATGGAAATATAATAAAAAGGAAAATAAAAGTGTGCGGTTCTTTACGCACTCGTTTATTCCAACTTTTGTGCCGATAGGTGCTGCAAATTTTTGATTATACGTTTACCTACGTTTAATCTAATTCATATTTAGAAAAGTTACATGCTATCGATTCATTTTGAAGAAAACTTGTTACGTTCAAAATTTTGAATTCAGAAAACGTTCCCGCTTTGTATTTATTCAGATGCTGTCCATCCGGACGACGCTTGGATGGCATCATGCCAAAAAACTCAACTACACTTTGACGGGGGTTTGAATTGTGCGGGCACAATTGAATAGTTTCATTCGGTATATGCGTAAGCACGAGTCACCAAAACAGAGTTCTACGGGTTGGATACAGCGTGCATGATATGACATCATGCGACTCATTGTATAGTATCATGTACGCCGAGTATAACAAGGTTGCCAATCAAACAATGCACTGCTCGGTGATTTCGCAAGTGCGCTGGTGCATTTCAGCATATAAACTATTATACTCCGCAGACAGCAGCGTATGCGTGCGCACATAAATACTTATGTCTTCGCGTCCACGCACCAACGCCACACTTGTGCACGCGCTTTCGCGAAAAGATAAATGAAGCATCCAATTATCAAAGTCGACAACGTGTCGAAATTAATTGTTAAACGTTATCTACAATGTTATAACAGCAATGATTTTTTTGAATTTTTATTTTTATTGTGTGCCTTAGCCACAAATCACCACTTATAATGCTATCCCATGGCTATACAGCCATCATATGGTCATCTATAACATCACAGAGTATTGCCACTTGTCTGATATACCTACGATATTTGCTTGAATAGTTCCCCCTTCAATAATTCCCCCCCCCCTCGAATAATCCTCCCCTGTAAGAGGAGTGAGGGAGAAATAATTCCCCCCATTAAATTCCCCTTAAGAGGGTTGATCCATTTTGTTTTGCCCTATTTGAACAAAAATGGCATATTTTTGTGTTGATAAAGCATAATTCATGAAACTATTTGATACAAACATGCTTGACAATTTTGACGCAATAATAATTTCCCCCTTGAAAAGTTTCCTCTCAAAAAAGTCTGACAAAAAAATAAACCCCCAGGGGGATTATTCAAGCAAATACGGTATATTTGTTGACACAGGGCCATATCCGGGAGCTTTAAAAAAACGTTGTTTTAAAACGTTTAAATTTATAAAAAAAACGTTGTTGTTTTTAAACGTTTAAAATTTTAAAAAAGGTTGCTGTTTTTTAAACATGGCATTAACAAACGTTTTTTTCCAACCCTACCCTCACACAAGATGACAACCTTTGTGTTTTATGCTTTGTGTTTTATAAGAATGGTTTTTGGTTACAAAGATGATTTTGCTAGTGGTTTCGGAACTGATACAGTTTAATTAGACGCCTCAAATACATTTTACAAAGAAAAAGGCGGAGTCGAGTACAAGTTTAGCGATTTTAGCGCTGAACCGTTTTTTAATCATTTTGAAATGATTCTTTTTAATAGTGATGACGTCATGCTGGAGTGTTTCGTTCAGAAAAATGCATAGCATGCGGTCCGCCGAGAATACTGGTGCGAAAAAATTACGCGTCTGTTTGTCAATCACATAAAATTGTCAAGTGACAAAAAAACTAAAACTTACACTTTGCATGACATTTGACAGGGCGTTTTACAATGTCTGGGATTGGCACCTGACAGTCTACTAATATTCATTTTTCCATCACCGGGGTTGGCAGAATCTCAGAAAAAAATAAAAATAAAATAAAAATAAAATTGAAAATTGAAGAATAAAATAAAAATAAAATGGAAAATTGAAGAAAAAAAAATAAAATACAATTTTTATACAATTTTTATACAATTTTACTACAATTTTAGTAAACATCATTTTACAAAAATCTATTCTGGTCACGATCTGACATAAAAAATGAAAATAAAATAAAAATAGAATGGAAAATTCAAGAATAAAATAAAAATAAAATGAAAAATGTAAGAATAAAATAAAAATAAAATACAATTTTTATACAATTTTACTACAATTTTAGTAAAAAGAATTCTACTAAAACCAACCCTGTCCATCACTAGTTGCAAATCCGCCTTTGTAAAGGAGATTGCAAATTGATGTAACCTAATCAAAGTGATGTGAATTTCACTGGCACTCTTCAATGAAATCAGTTTCTTTGGGAATACACAGCACAAAAATAGTTTTGTGTTAGCAGCTGGTGGAAGGAATTGAACTACCTAGGTAGTATTTTTTTAGAAAATTGACTTAAATGTCAGTGAGTACTGACATTTCTCCATTTTGTGCATGGATAAAATGTGCGGTATTTTTATAGATTAAAGTGTACCAATGTGAAAAAATATTAGACGTGTACAAAAAAGTGTTTGGCTTGAATTTGATGATTTAAAAAATTATTCTTCCAGTGACCACATAGTAACTGGTGAAATGTACCATCATCGGATCAAAAATAACCGTTATTCCTCAACAAAAAACACCCTCGAAATACCCCCGTCTGGAATGATTTACATCATGTATACGGTGTACATGATGTACTTTTGCTGCCGGTTTATATCGCAGCTACACATATACACTAGTTCATACAGCAATGTACGTTTATGTCCCAATTTATCCTAAAAATTATCCTAAGTACGTTTATAACCGGTTTTAGGTATGTAAAAGCGTGTTACTTACTATGAATGCCATGAAAACTTCTGACGAAATAGTAACCCCCCTCGAACAAAGCCCCCTCCCCCTCGAAATACCCCACCCCTCGAAATACCCCCTCAAAATTTCCACTCTGAAAAAATAAACCCCCGAAGGAAATACGGTATGTGTCTCTCATAATATTTTTTACATTCCTCTCACTATGAATAGAATTGGTGCATAATTTATTATGTAACTTTATACGGGCATCGGGCTTCATTGAATTTTTTTTCGAAAAGTGATCTGAATTCAACAGAAAAAATTTACATGTCTGATATTTTGTTTTCTTTCTTTTGTGATAGCCTTTTGTCTGTAAAATATTTGGGTAGAGTGACAAAACAATGGTATCTAGGGAATGAGTCAATGTAAACATAGGTATGTAAAAATGAAAAAGTATGCACTTTTAGCAAACATATCTGGTAAATTGGTTCTTCTTTTCAGCAAACATATCTGGCAATTCTTTTTTCTGGTTCAGTCGACCTGAATTATTATTTTATTCCAAATATTCACATTGTTATCTCAGATAAAAACTACTAAATACATGGACTGATAAATTAATTCACATCTTCCGAGCAAAACCGACATAATCGAACAGCAAAAATATTCCCGATGCTATGAATTTATTCGGGCTGCCCGAAAAACTTGTCGGGCTAATTAAATTTTTCCCCTGTCTATCAACTCCGAATGCAGCGTCACCTATGCAGCCCCGCAAAATGGACTAAAATATATTTATAATGTATCAGGTAACAATTCCAGGTCATGTCAAGTATCCTTTGTAGTGACTTCTATTTTATCCACCTAGTATTTATTGCTCATGTAGTTAACAGTGGGTGGTTATTCGAAGGAGGGGGGCTTTTGGTGGGGGACTTATTCAAAGATCTACAGTATAAACCTAACGTAGCTTTCCAAACATTTCAGGCGATAAATACTTTTTTTAAATAGAAGAAAATCTTATGCTTATTCAGCTATATTTTTCCAGTTTTTTCCGGAAAAATTCAATTACTTTTTATGAGTAGAAAACTAAAATTGTCCATTTATATTCATTTATTTGTTCCCAGCGTTTTTTCAGAGAGATCTATTTATATTTTACTTTTTGAGAAAAATTTTCTGCGATTGTATTCAATTATATTTTCTGGAAACAAAACAGACAGTTTACGGAAACGCTAACCCAACTCCCCCTCACAGCCACACTCAATGCTTCACCGCGCGACTGTTATGTTGCCGCCGCTGATTTTGTCCCTGTGCCCCTATGCAAGTTCACCCAGGCGCCACTCCCGGACCCTGTAAAAAGCCCTGTAAAATGACAAATGTCATGCAAAGTGTCAAAAGTCATGGAAAATGCCCTGCAAAATGGCAAACGTACGTTATCCATTATGCAGGGCATTTTCCATGACTTTTGACACTTGGGTCGGAATAGTTCCAACGCAGAACAAAATTGTGTCGCGCACAAGTTTGTCGCGCAGGTAATAATGGAATGGCGCCGTGGCGCTGGCGCAATTTAAGTGCGCCAGGGTGTTGTACCACTGCACCACTTGTGCACGACACACATTTTGTCGCGCAGTTTTTTGCGCAACAAAAGTTTGTTGTGCAGGAGACAACGCTGGTGATGTGTGAGCAAAAGTGGGTGTCCAAAAATTGTAAAATTTCAAAAATTTTAAGCGTAAATGTATATGTAGTACACTTAATGAATTTATGTAGAGGGTTGTTTACACTTCCGAGCTTACAATAATTTAAACATTTCAGTTCTACTTCGACGTTGGTTTTGGGCCATTCGGTGGTCGAACGTGGCGTTGACGTTTTCGGCTACGTCGCTGCGCTACGTCGGCAACGTGGCAACGTGCATTTCCGTTTTTCCGGTGCCCCATTGTGTTATGTGTGTTTTTTTTGGCCAAGGAAAGGATTGGAGGTATTGAGGATCTGACACAAAGTTGACGCTGTGATGTAAATAGTTGTTTTTATTTGTTTAGAATTTTTTTTTAATTAGGTAGTTTTTTTTAAGAAAGTGAGACAAGTGAATTGGCAACAATTTTAATTGTGACAGTTTAATTTCAAAGTATTTTTTCTATTTCTACTAGCGGTTTAGATTGCATCACAAAGTTTCAGTTATTTTCTCTAAGTAAAAAGAGTGACGCTGCGGTTACGTGTCGTAGTGCGTGAATGGTCAGTGATAACTGAGGGCACATAGGTTGAATTTTGACTAACTTTCGCTGCATTCTTTTGAAGTGCAGGCCGTGGCTATTGATCTAGTATGTACTGTGCAGTACTGCATTTCCGGATTGGGAAACAAAAGTTAATTTACAAGCGATTTTACAAAGGTACACTGATTATAGAGGTGCGATGATGATTGGTGTTGAAAATGAGAGGTAATTAAAAGAATCGAGTCTAACTCGACAGGCATGATCGCATGTCTAAATGCCTACTCCCTTGGCTTGTTGTGAGAACAGCCCAGTCCGCCGATCTCATCGAAACAAGCACCCATACAGTGACAAGTGTACTTATTTTTGAGTGAATTGAGCAGTTCGGTATTTTCGGGGTGTGGTTTTTGCACAGTGCGTATGGGATCATAAAGCCGTGGCTGACTAATTAACATTCTGGTAGCAGAGTGAGTGGTGTAGCAGCGAGAGTGGTCATTTTCGTGATAAGTGCCTTCAGTAGTTAATGGCTGTTGCGTTTCGGCATGTGGCAGTGGATTCACTTGAGTTTGTTTTTAGTTTTAGACTTCAAAAAGTCATGCAATCTAAACATGCATTTAAGCTACAAAGATTGAAATTTATAAACTTTCAAGTTGCCAATCATTTGCGTTTGTATTACCGGCTTCATATTCATTTTAACTTTAGTTTTGGTAGGGAATAGGTAAAACTCGAGTATGTTAATTTTTATTTGATTTTATGTTTGCAACTTCGCTATTTTTTTATCTACCTAATCCTAGATAGATTTTTTTGTATTTCCCTTTCCCCTAGAAAACTGACAACTTGACATTTGGATATTTAGGAATTTATGCAAATTTCGTGGTTGATCTTTATTATACAAAGAGATGAAATAATAAGCCGCTTGTTTTTCCTGTTTTTTCCCGAATATTTTGATAAGTGTAAAGGTGATCTGATTTGAGTGTGTATTTATTTTATCACTCTGGTGGAATTTCCGCTAAGCGTCTTTAAAACAGTACCGTAATTCATTTTTTCCTTGACAGTCAGTGTGAAAGTTAATTTCGTTCGCCTTACCGGTATCCTAATTTTATCATGGATTATCCCACTTACGACATTTTTTCGTTGTGCATTAATAATACGTGTGCTTCTTACGCTTTGGATATCAACGTCATTTTCGTTTATTATACGCTCTTTTTGCTGATGGGATTACTGTTCGCGTGTTTATTTGTTTCGCTAATTGCTGTGTGTTTCCCCGTTCGTGGAGGTGGTTTTGGGATTTCGGTAGAGTTCGCTGAGTAAAATTTGAATCGCCCGCCATTTTTTTCGCGCTAAAACAAGTTTTTACAGTATCTCGTGTGTTTTTCCTGTTCTTTTTATTCTTGTCGCATTCGTTCATTTTCTCATTTTTCTATTTTTATCCTCGCTTTTGTTCCCAACCCGATTTTTGGCGCGTGAATTCTTTGTGTTTTTGTGTAGTTGATCGACGTATCCTGTAAACTGACGCCGTGAATAATTTTAGGTATGCCCGTTTTAAAATTCCGTGTGTCCGTAAAATCATTTGTAAGCATGCTTCTCGTGGTATGTGGAAGTGTTGTCTGGACTTGGCTTATGTTGTTGCGTATAAAAGCGTACCGTAATTTAGAGTAGGGGTCGATTCAGTCGAAATTGCTTCGGTTTTATTTCTTGGAGTTTTTTCGAAGGTTTTGTGCCGCTGGTTAGAAACTCGCTCTCAGTGTGTTCCCTGTGTTCTAATTGAATGTGTGAATTCTGAGTCTAACAATCGCCTAAAATAAAATCTCTTCTAAAAAACTTCGGACCCCTTGGTGTAAATTAGACATTCAACTAATTGCTGGTGCGTTGATAAAAACGCCATTCGCTAAAAAGCTAACTTAATTGACGTAGCGTACACCTGTGATATTCACTTCGGTGAATTCACCATTGTGCGTTGCGAATTCAATCGGTAGTCGCTTTTCCGTTGCCTTACTTTGTCGCTCATCCAACGAGTAGGTGTGAGATCGGTAAAACTTGGCAGTTTGCCATAGTGGAATTTGGTTGAGTAAAAAGCAGCCGGTGAAAATTCATGACAACTGGTAGCAGCGAGTGGTTTGTTTAATATTCCCAGTGAGTTCAGGCGACTGATCACCGTTTGACAATCGCTGGTGAGAACAAACGAACCACCGCCCGGCTGGAGGAACGGAAGGCTACCCGATCGACGCAACCGATAAGCACGGATATTTTTGTTTTGGGACGTGAAACTGACGAAATTATTAGTGGGCAAAAAAGGGAAAAGCGGAAAAGTAAGAAAAAATCGAAATCGGTTCAGTTCAGTACGGACGCGCACTGTTCTGAACCGGGAACCGCTGAGTTGAGTGACGAACCTAACGACTTTGATGTCAACTGCTGGGTGGACGCGGAAGGACCGGTCCCTGAAGGAGGTGCGGAGGAGCCATTCCCGACCTTTGAGCAAGGCAAGCCAAGTGCGGGTGCAGAGGTGCCATTCCCGACCGCAGGGCAAAGTAAGTTAGGGCACCGAAGCGCGAGTGCCGGGTACCGAAGCGCGAGTACCCAGTCGTCGAGTGAGTGTGTGCTTTTCCGGTATTCTACTTTGAGTATGGCGCATGCGAGCGGTAGTGGTGTGAACACGGGTCCCGATGTGGTGCAATTGTTGATTCAAGCGAAAAATTTGACTTTGAATCAAATTAATTCGTCGATAGTGGGGAATTCGGTTCAGGGGTCAGAATGGAACCTTAGTCAGGTTGTGACTCAAACGGTGAGTATTGCCGCTTATTTGTATAATCAGCGACCCATGAGTTCTTTGGAAAATGGGAACATGAGTGATAATGATGAAAAATTAGTGTCATTAGTAAAGTTAGGGGTTGACTGCTATAATTTGCGAAATGATGTGAGTCAAATTGCAGACGCGATTAATGCATTTGCCGAGTATATTCATTTAGAAAAGCCCGACATGCAAGCGATTAATTCCGTAATTAGCGTTGTTTCTAATTCGGGAGGGTGCTCTACCGCTACCACACCACCTATACCTGCTGTGAGTATGATTGCTACTAGTAGGGAGGGTTATGCTGCTGCCATGACCGCGCTTACTGGACAGGTGATACCATTTAAGGGGCGCGCTGATGATAAATTTGCTGATTGGCGTAAAAATTGGGACGCAGTTTGTGAGGCGTTGCAAATTCCGACGGATGAGCAAAAATCGCTGCTTCCGGTTTATTTGCGTGACAGCGCGCGTTCGATTTACATGTCGCATAAGAGTGAATTGATCAATTTGGATTATGAGGAGTTCATGGATGCTTTGGAACGTTATTATACTAACCCCATTTCGGAGCATCATGCGCAAAGGGAAGTAATTAGTAGTGAGCAGGGCGAAGATGAAGATGTGTTAAATTGGTCAGTGCGGCTGGAGAAGATTATAAAACGCGCTTTTCCGAAACTTTCAAAACTTGAACGCGAAAAGATGGCAGTGGCGAAATTTGTTAGTGGATTGTATCCTGATATTCGTAGGAATGTATCTATTACTGCTGGGGCTAAGTTTCAAGATGTAGTTAATAATGCGCGCACGCAAGAAAGTTTTCTGGAAATTGATAAGGACAAAGTGGGTGGTAAGAAAAAGTCAAAATCCAACGCTGAATTAGTTTCAGAAGCCACAAATTCGGTAATCGAGCGAATTTTTGCTTTAGGGGGTGCGGGAGCTTTCGGAAATTCCCCGCCCGTTCCGGCGGCGGCGGAAAATCCAAAGTTTGAGGAACAGCGAGTGAAATTGGAAGAACTTTCTAGGCAATTAGAGGATAAGGATAAGCGTTTAGTTGACTTGGAAAAACAATTGATAGGTAACAATGCTGCGAAACCAGTTTCCAAATTTAGGCCGCGTAAATTTGATGAGGGCTGTTATGAATGTGGGGCAGATGATCACTTTCGCTCTGATTGTCCTAAATTGACAGAAGAGGAAAGAGCGCGCTTTAGAAATTTTCGGCGCGGGCCGTCGCAGCGGCCAATGAATAACTTTAGAGGTCCAGCGAACATGATGCGCTCTGCACAGCAACCTGTATATTCCATGCAAGCGGCGCCTTACCTGTATTATCCCCCTCCCGCGCAAGTGTCAACTACTAGTTGGTCTCCAGTGCAACAAGTTCAATCATCGCAAATGGCCATTGCGGCCCCTCCGTCAACTGAATTGACTACGTTAAATCCGACGCGCGTGTCCGCGAACTCAGTGAATCATGCACGTTGCATGCAGGAAAGTAAGGAATATGTGCGCATGATTAGGGTTTTACCAGGTCTTGAAAGTTCGGATGAGGAAGCAGAGGATCCATGCAATCCGCCTGAAATAACGCCGCAAGAACATCAATTCATGCTCGAAAGAGAGGCTTGGATTATGCCTTGGGTTTATGCGCGTTCGTTAGATAGCATGATATTTCGAACTAAGTGGTGGGCTCAATTGCAACACATGGGTTTGCAGGGGTTAAATATTAGCGGGTTTTGTGAGCATGCTGATGAGCATCCGCATGACGACCCTGAGGATACGTTGACGTATGTTAAGTTAGCAGCGCTGTTAGAATTGACCATGCATACGTTTAGGTGTGAACCGCCGGACATTAGTTTGTCGCGAACGTCATCTGACTCTGAGTTGTATGTGTTGTCCGATTATTGTGAAGCGAGCGTGCCAACTTTGTACCGAACGTGGTCGGAACCGAGTATGTTGCCCAGTGTGTTGAACCGTGTGTTTTTCCTGTGCTGTCTATTTACGTTTTTTGCAAGTGCTGACACCCTGGGTGTTCCAAGTGGTGGCGTTGTTAAGAAAAAAGGAGTGTCAGATGAGTGGATTTTGACCGTGCGAAATTTTCTTGAGGGATTTATCGCTGGAATGTGCACTTCCGTGTTTTTGAGATATATTCTGCCCGCTTTGTGTGAACTGGTGTTGTATTTAGTGTTCGCAGTGTGTGATTGGATAAAATTGAGAGTGTTGCGGTTTCAATTAAATCGCATGCAAGCAATAGAAAATAGGCGCAATCCTGCAAGGGGTGCGACCCCCGTGACACCGCCGCAAAAGTTAAATCCAGTTAGCGTTGACAGTTCAGGGTATAGCGCTGATGTTGAAGAAACGCCAGTGAGTAGATTTAAGCGTTTGCCGCCGCTGCGCGTTCCTAAAGGTTCTGCCGTCATGGAAAAGGTGAATGTAGTCACGCTGACCAGTGAAGAAATTGCGAACATCAAAAGTATTACGGCTAAGCGTAAAGAACTCGTGCCAATTTACTATAGTCCGTCGATTACGGTAGAAATTGAGGGGAATGAATACAAAAGGTGTCTGTTGGACACAGGTGCGATGAGGTCATTGTGCAGCCCGCTGGTGTTGGCTAGGCATCGAAATAATTGCATAGCGTTTGATGAAGTCACGCCTGTGGGGGGATTGCAAAGCGCGTCTCAATGCAAATTGCAAATTGAGGGTCAGCTGGAACTTCAAGTGATGATTACCGGGAAAGCGTTTTCTATTGTGTTTCAGGTGATTAGCGGTTTGTCGGACGACATTTTATTGGGCGCTGATGTGTTGAGGCATATGGTTATTGATATGCCTGCGCGTGAGTTGCGAATTGAGAGTGGTGATGCGCGTAAAAAGTTGATCGTGCCTTTTGACAACCCGCCGCCTGTAGTGCAAGAACGGCATGTTTATGCAGTTGTGACTGAACCGACTGAAATTAAGCCGCGGCATGAAACGATAATTAGTGCGAAATTATCTGAACCAATTGATGAATTGACGTTTGCGATTGAGCCTTTGAATGAATTTCATGTAAAAACGGGTGTGTTTGCAGCTAATGCTGTTTATGAAAGCGCGAGTGAATTGTTTCCGGTGAGGTGTGTTAATGTGACTGAAGTGCCAGTAAAGTTGCAGGTGGGCCAGAAAATTGCCATCGTAGAGCCAGTGGAGTGTGTTTTACAAGTGCGTCGAGGTGATCCGCCTGCTGAGTGGGTGCGAGAGTGCCGCGAGCGTGATATGAGTTTTACCGATACTATACTTGAAACTAGTGAGGAAAAAGTACCAACGGAGGGCACTGTACCTTCAAAAGCGGCGAATACAACTATGAAAGTGGTTTGTGCTGATGGGAGGGAAATGGATTTTGAAGTACCGGTTGAATTGGACGAAATTAAGCGCCAGCAATTAAAAGAGTTGATTTTGACTCATCAGGATGCTTTCGCCAGGGATAAGTATGATTTGGGATACAGTGAATTGGTTGATTATCGACTTCAATTGACTAGTAAAATTCCGGTCGCGTGTCGAATGTATAGGTTGAGTTTGGATGACCAGCAGTACTTAGAAAAGCATTTAAGTTGCTTGCTCGAGCATGACGTCATTGAACACAGTACGAGTCCGTATTGCGCGCCGACATTAGTTGTTACTAAGCCGGATGGTGCCAAGCGCATGGTGATAGATTATCGACGATTAAATGCAGTAGTTCACGCTCCCCAATTTCCGCTGCCCAGATTAGACGATACGATAGAGTCATTGCACAGTTGCAAATATTTTTAGCAGTGTCGATATCAATCAAGCATTTTACAACATTGCGCTGCATCCGGATGATAGACATATTACGTCGTTTCGTAATTGTTTTGGTCAATTTCAGATGAAACGCTTGCCGATGGGATTAAAGTGTTCCCCGGCTTTAGCGCAGCGCTGTTTTGAAGTTACAATGGCTGGATTATTGCATCGAAATGTGTTGGTATATATAGATGATTTGCTCATTTACAGTAGATCATGGGAAGATCATTTGAGTGATATAAGTCAGGTTTTGTCGCGTTTGATAAGTAGCAGTTTTAAAATACACCAAAAAAAGTGTTTTTTTGCGCGCACAACTGCTGTTAAATTCCTGGGTTATATGGTAGGGCGTGAAGGGATTTGTATACCGGATGACAAGCGAAAGTATTTGAGTGATTGGCCGCTACCTGTATGTGTGCGTGAAGTTAAAGCGTTCCTAGGTGCTGTTGGGTTTTTCCGGAGGTTAATTCATAAATGTGCTGAATATGCCGCTCCCTTGTCCAATTTAACTCGAACAAAAACTGAATTAGGAACTGAAAAGTATAGCGGAAGTACTCCCGTAGATTTAAATGCGAACCCCGCCGCTTTGGAAGCTTTTAATAAGTTGAAAGTGATGGTGGCTGAGAGTCCCTGTATACAGTATCCTGATCCCAGTAAACCGTTCATAATTATTACCGATGCTTCTAAAGTTGCATTAGCTGGCATTTTAGTACAGCGCGCTGAACCTGCCGCCGCTTTGCATGCGTGTTCATTTTATAGTCGAAAACTTTCTGAAGCGCAATCCCGATGGCCTGCAATTACGCAAGAAGCATGTGCTATTTTTGAGAGCATACGCAATTGGCATTGTTATTTAGCGGGCCGGCCGTTTGAAGTTTGGACTGATGCGAAAAGTATTTCATGGGTAAAAAATCCAAATTTGGAAACCCATCCCCATACGGGTTTGCACCGATTTGCGCTTGCTATTCAATCATATCAAGTTACTTTTAAGCATTTGCGTGGGAAAAGTAACGAATTGGCTGATGCTTTGTCGCGCCGGCGTGATGCACCCGTTGAATTTGATGAGCGTGTTAATTTGGACGAAGCGTTTGAAGAATATGCATTTGATATACCTGTTGATGAATTGGCGAGAATTTTGACTGAGGAAATGGCGTTGTTAACATCTGAGGAACATTTGGCTTGTCAAGCGGTAGCTAAGGCCATGGCGCGATTGGCTGCTGCTCAAAATTGGCTGAAACATGCGAAAATGAAGTCTTTGGAACCGTCAGTTACGGTAGCTGCTGAACCGCCAGTGGCAAGCGTTGCTACTGTGCGGGCGCCGCATCCAATGACAATGCGTGTGCGAAGTAAAACGAAGGCGGAGTCCAATTCTGAAAGTGCTTTGAAATCGCCGCCCAAAAGTGACGATGCACCTAAATTAATGGCTGGTGGCCGCCGTTCTGTTCAATTAATTAAGAAACCGGAAAAACTCGATGCTTTACCTCCTCCCATTACTCCAATTGAAGAGTTGTCGCGTTTGCAAAAAGAAGAACCGTATATAATTACGATTCGTCGCATGTGCGAGGAATCCACTTCGCGTAGGGCCCCACCGTTTTTCATTGATCAATTTGATGTGGTTAGGCGTGATGCAGACCCGTCAATATTAGTGGGTGAAAGGAAATACGACCCTGCGTGCATTCCCCAGTCACTAGTTGTCACTGTGTTAGAATTGGCTCATAATCATCCCACTGCTGGACATTTAGGTGTGATGAAAACGTTTGAATGATTGCGCGAATTTGCTTGGTTTACAAATATGCGTCCAGAATGCGCTAGATGGGTTTCTACTTGCCCTTCGTGCAACGCGAAGAAAGGATTGCGCCGCTCGATGAAAACTCAAATTCAGAGCCGGAAAATCGCTAAGTTTCCTGGTGATTTTATTGCGATTGATGCAGTAGGGCCATTGCCAATTACCGAAAAAAGGAATGTGCATGTATTGGTCTTTGTGGATCAATGTACGCGTTTTGGTTTAGCAGTGCCCGTTCCTAATTTGAAACAAGATACTGTGGCTATTGCGTTTTTGCAACATGTGTTACCGATTTTTGGTGTGCCCGCTGTAATCTTATCCGACAATGCACCAAGCTTCATTGGCGGCATTTTTGCGGAATTGCTGCGTTATCTAAATACAGTGCAGCATAAGTGTTTCAATTATACGCCAAAGGGGAATGGTTTGGTTGAGCGTAGGAATGGCGTCTTAATGGAAATAATTTCGCACTATGTGAATGGCTCGCATTCGGATTGGGACAAACACTTAGGCGCCGCTGTCTATGCGTATAATACGTCTATGCACCCCTCTATGAAAGTGACGCCATATGCGTTGCTATTTGGATCAAATTCTCCGTCACTTTGGGAGCGTATGATCGAGCCGACGGGAAATGGCACCGATAAGACCGATAAGCCGATGGCGTACAGTCCCTTTGTGTCAAATTTAGACGCGCGACTTTCGGACGTCCGCACGGCCGCACATTAGCTTTACAGCGCGCGCAAGAAAAAGAGTGTTTTTATGCAAATCGCAGTGCGCGCCGCTTGAATTTGAAGCCCGGTCAATCAGTTCGTGTTTATTCGCCCCGAATTCTTCGAAAGTTAGGCCGCGTTAAGAAATTCACGCATCATTATATTGGCCCGTATGAATGTTTAGATTATGTGCATCCCATTGTGACCGTGTTTAATAGGTTGTCTAAGAAAACTTATACCGTTCATGCTGATCGCGTTAAACTGACAAATGAGCCAGTTAATCCCACTTATTCGCAGATTTTCGGTTAAAAACCCTGAGATTTTCCGCTCTTCAACCTAAAGTGCTTCAAGTTAATTATTCCGTTCGAAAATTCAATTAAAATTTATTTTTGGATTATTCGCGTTTAATTCTGACCGTCAATTCGTGGTGAGTTCGGGGTTGCTAAATTGGTATTTTTGATTGTGCGCAAGGTAATTTTGAGGTAAAAAGTTGTTTTTTATGTAAAAGGTAAAGGTAAAGCGCGAAAATTTTATCGGTGTTATTAATTGTTCGTTTCTAATTATCGCCGCAAGTTTAATTCGTTAGTTGTTCATACCATCGCATTTATTTCGTTCTAAATTTGTTCTTTAATTTCATTCTCATTTTCGCCCATTTCGCAACAAAATAAAAATTATTTTTGGCGCAATACGTTCAACGTAGTGCGTTGAAAATAATTCGCAACTTTTCGATTAGGGTGTCGCTCAGACCTTCGTGCATTTCGGTGCCAACATTCTGGGTGGCGCATTTTAAGTAGCAATAAGTTGTATTTTCCGGTGCTCTACTTTGAAGTGTGAAATATGACTAGTTCGGGTGGCGTACCCATGGGTGGGTATGGAGCGAGTTCCAGTTCGTATCGTGGCGGGCGCATAGCCAAAGCGCCGCTCAAGTCGTGGACTTCTCATGGAAAACAGGGCGGTGACACTATTCCGCCGCTGCCCTACAATCCTCCTCGAAACGCCCGATCGACTTGTCCTGAATTTGTCATCAACCAAAAGTTGTCGGGAATAGTGGATCGAGTTCACGTCGGTAACGAGCAGCGTCCTACCAGTTATCAATGCCACATTCGTTTCGACGGCGATGCGCAGGCGCTTTTGGAAAGTTATCCGGAGTGGTTGGAAGCGGAAACGGCTTATCCATTTTTCACCTATTCGGTCAACAAAGCGGAGCGCGCTCGCGAGCGGTTGGTGCAGAAAATTTTGAAGGAATATCGCGAGGCTAACGAAGCCTACGACATGTTTTTGCCGCTTGTCCGCCACGGCATGCATTTTGTCGCGACTGGTATCAGTAGGGTTAGCGCCAATCCAAAATATTGGGAATTGCGAGGCGTCACCATTATGAAAAATGATGCTCAAATGCCATTGTTTTTGGGCCGCCCTGTTGTCATTGTTTCGCAAGGACAGGTTGACCTCTCCGTCGATGAACCAGCGTCGGAAATTTCACAGAGAGGACAGGAAAATCGCGAAGGATATCATCCTTATCCGGCCAAGTGGAGATATTTGCGTTTGAGGGCAGCGTTCACCCCTTCGCGGTACATTAGTGCACCCCCCTTCAAAGGCGCCGACGAGCGGGATCCGGGCCCTGAAAAGTTGATTTTTGCGCACAGCGAAAATGTCATGGAAAGTGACATACACCCGCACGCCGGACAATTAGGTGTGGCGCATGTAGAATATCACGCTTTTGATGACGCCGGCAAAGTCAACAACTTTTATTGGGGTCATGCGTATGGCGTGCGTATTTTTTCGGCGCGGCAACTTGAGGCTGGTATGGAGTGGAAGGGTGAAATGAATAGAAATTACCTCACCTCTCAGCTGCAGCTCCGTTCCATCTTTTTGGCCGCTGCTAACGTGTGTCACGAAGCGCATTTGCGATACACTGCGACTAGGGCAAAAGCGGTGCGCGCGCAGGTGACTTGGCAAAATGGGCCGCGGGGATTAATTGCGATAATTAGGTGGGAGCGCGTGCATTTGAATCCGGCTGCTGCGATGCGCGACATGGCCGAGTGGCACAGGAATAAGGCGCAGGGCTACATGTTGAATTTTACTTCGCCCATGTCTTCGCTACAAATCGTCGAAGCTGATCCCCGGGGGGAAGAGCGTGCTTTGACTAGCCGCCCGCAAATAAATTTACGCACGGTCAGCGCCGACATCACTGCCGAGGCGGTGCAGCTGGTCGCCAAACCGGATGTGTTGGTGCCGCAGGCGCTGTCGCCGCATTTGCTGCCCAATTGCGATTACATGGTGCGCGGTTCCGCTTTGTCGCCTAGCTACAATGGCCGCATGGAAATTTTGGAGCGGTTGTGCATAATGGGGCCTAGTGGTTACCGGCCAACCGAGAGCAACACCGGAATGCTCGCTGTGGAAGACCAGGTCAAAATGGCGGTAGTGCTGCACAAGCAGTTGAACCAAGTTGAGACTGATTGGCAGCGCACGCTCGAAAAAATTGAGTCTGATGGGTTGTATGCCGAGGTGCGCAGAGGCACATGCGAAGATTTATTGCAAGCGCATCAGGGTGATTTTCGGCCGCAGGAGGGGCAGGGGCGTGTGATTGCGTCAGTTATCAAGTCTGTGCGAAAAACTGCGCCGCTATTGTTGATGTGTGATTCACCATTCGGTTCCGGTAAAACGACTGTGCAAAGTCAGTGTGCGTACGCGGTGGCGTTCAAATTTACTGAGAAAAATGACCCGCCGAACCCGATGAAGAGGGAGTTGCCCTCTGATGCAAACAAAAATGCGCTTTACCACTCCACAATGATTACTTGCAGTGTGAATTCGGCCGCTGATGAGTCTGCTAGACGATCGTTGCAAAGTTTGGCGGACATCGGTCTGCCTACTTTGGAAAGGGTCGTGGAAGTTTTGCTGCGCAATAGGGAGACGTGGACTGCGATGGATAACAAACCGAATTTCGAAACACCTGGCTATGCGCGTTTTTGTCAGGTGCGCATTGCTTTCGCGATTCGCGTACTGAGTCCATTGTTGGAAGTTGACGATCGCTACGTCGATATGACGCTCCAGCAATTGCCGCTGCTGAATTTGATCGCGCAAAACATGCCCATGCATGTGATCCGATTGAATGACCACTGGCTAACTGCTTATGAACGCTTTACCGCTCAACGCCATATTTGTGACACTTTGAACGAGATCATCGCGAACAATCAGCATCCCGCCGACATTTTCGAAGCCATTCGGTCGCAGTTGCCTTTGGTTCGTTTGTCCATCGACGAAGACGACGAGGATGATTTGGTGCCACTGGACGATGGTCAAGAGGAAGGTGTGCAGGCGTGGGGGGCCGCGGCTGGCTTTGTCGATGACAACCAGGTGTGGGGCAAAATTTACAAGCGCGAAATGCGACGCCTCGTTAGGGTGGCTACTAGGTTGCATAAGGTGGTGTTGAATGTGCTGCAGCCAGGCCAAGTCCATGTGACCTTGGATTCCTCGCGCGATAAGCGACTGCAAGTTTTGAAATATGCCGCGGTGTTTGTGGACGAGGCGTCTCTGGCGGATGAAACTGCCATTTTTGGCGCTGTTTCAAACGCTCGACTCCCCCACAATGGCTTGGTGCTTTTGTTTGGCGATAGCAAGCAGTTGACCCGAATGGTCAGGCCGCATTCATGGATCGCCCCGATCCTGAAACCTGATCCATCGTTGATTAACAGGTTGGTGGAAGGTGTGCTGTGCCCAATTTTGAAGCTCGAGACTGTTTTCCGCGGCCACGACGCGCTGATTCAAGCGAATTCAGTCGCTGCGTACGATGGCCAATTGCGCGCGTTCCACGAATACAGTCAGTGGCGAGATACTTTGCCGCTCATGGCTTGCGGTGCCGATCAGGTGCCTTTGTCTTCTGTGATCGTGCACATGGGTTTCGAAATGAGCGAGGGCGTGTCTGTTAAAAATTTGGCGGAAGTGGACATTGTGGTGCGCGTTGTGCAGCGATTTGTCATTTTGGCGCTGAACAGCGAGGGCGAGAATGTCGTTCCGTGGAGTGATTTAGAAAGCGCCGATTCGCTGCTGGTTGTGTGTTTCTATTCAGCGCAGGAGAGAAGAGTGATTGACGAATTGGTGCGATTGAGCTGGGCGCAATTGTTAGGGGGTGAGGGGTTCCCTGGCTATTTAGCGACCCCAGCGTTTTGGCGGAAAAAAGTCATCACTGCTGATCGAGCGCAAGCTCGTGAAGCGCACGTGGTGATTGTGTCATGTGTGAGGGGTAGCGCGCCGCGAGTGGACGCTACTGGGCACCCGTCGCAGCGCGAGCGCGATGTGATGGACAGAATTGGCTTTTTGGCGATGCCGGAGCGGTGCAACGTGGCCACGTCTCGCGCCAAAACGGCCAGAGTCGTGATCATGAACGCCGCTACCGTGCTGCATTCTGAGTTTTTCTGGCGCTTTGTGGCGGTGGAATTAGGAAAGGGACGCGTTTTTGCGTACCACGAGCGACATTTGTGGGAGAGTGACCCGTTGGCTAGGTTTCTGGGCCACTGGAGAAGTGCCCCGGTCGATCTGCAAGAACCCGCTCCGCCCGTGCAAGAAGAAGAAAATGAGGTTCCGCCGCCGCAGGAAGAAGTTCAGGAAGTGGATGTGAGCGAACAGCGAGCGTCCCCTCAGCCCGATGCTAATGTCGTCGTCCCCGCTCCCGATTCTCCAGACGTGCAAATGTTGCCGCCAGAAGAGCAGGAGGAGGAGTCAGAGAAAGTTCAGCCGCGCGCGGATGAAAAAGCGAGTTGTTCTCGGTCTCGGCGTCGGTATCGCGGTCGTCGTCGCTCTCCCTCGTCGAGTTCTTCCTCTTCCTCTAGTTCTTCGTCGGGTTCGTCAAAATCGGGATCGAGTGAGACCGATTCGGCCTCGGAGTCTGAACGCGCGCCGCCCGTACCGGCACACCAACAGAAAACGCTCCAGGAGGAGGAAGTGATGGAGGTGGAACAGGAGCAAAGTGAACAAGGTGCTCAACAACAGGAACCGGCAATGGAAGGTCAACGGCAAGAGCAAGAACCAGAGCCAGATACTGAAGAGGCCAACAATGCAATCATTGGAGAAAAATTGGATGAGTTAATTCAAATGGCGGGCGAGTTGAACACCGAGTTGGACGCTGAGCGACAGCAACAGTCCATGAGCCCAGACCGGCAGATGCTAAGACAAATGGACGCCATCCAGGAGGAGGCCAATGAATCTGCTGAGCCCATGCAGGAAGATGAGCAGGAGCAGGAGCAGCCTGAGGAAGTGGCCGCACCGCAGCTGCAGCAACCTGTTCAGGTTGTTGTAGTTGGCGCGTCACCGCCACCGCAAGAGGAACAGAGTCCGCCCCCGCCAGTGACTCCAACTTTGGCAGGTTTGGAGCCAGAGGAGGAGATGGAAGCGGAGTAATGGTAATTTAGGTGTACAGGAATTTTTTTTGTTGTTTTTGTTTTTAGTCGTTTTTGTTGAGCGAACGTTTTACCAGTAGAATTGAGCTTTTATTGAATTGAAAATTGAATTTTCATTGAGTTTTACCGGTTCAAAAGTTTTTTTTGTGTTCTCAACAAAGTGTGGAAAAATGCGTAATGGTTGTCAATAAATTTAAAATTGGTTTAAAATAGTTCTCCGGGAATTTGTTTCAATTCGTTTCTTTAATAGCTTTGCTGTGTTTCGATTTTAGCCGGGAGGTAAAATGTATGGCTGGTGGAGTTTGTGAGCAAAAGTGGGTGTCCAAAAATTGTAAAATTTCAAAAATTTTAAGCGTAAATGTATATGTAGTACACTTAATGAATTTATGTAGAGGGTTGTTTACACTTCCGAGCTTACAATAATTTAAACATTTCAGTTCTACTTCGACGTTGGTTTTGGGCGATTCGGTGGTCGAACGTGGCGTTGACGTTTTCGGCTACGTCGCTGCGCTACGTCGGCAACGTGGCAACGTGCATTTCCGTTTTTCCGGTGCCCCATTGTGTTATGTGTGTTTTTTTTGGCCAAGGAAAGGATTGGAGGTATTGAGGATCTGACACAAAGTTGACGCTGTGATGTAAATAGTTGTTTTTATTTGTTTAGAATTTTTTTTTAATTAGGTAGTTTTTTTTAAGAAAGTGAGACAAGTGAATTGGCAACAATTTTAATTGTGACAGTTTAATTTCAAAGTATTTTTTCTATTTCTACTAGCGGTTTAGATTGCATCACAAAGTTTCAGTTATTTTCTCTAAGTAAAAAGAGTGACGCTGCGGTTACGTGTCGTAGTGCGTGAATGGTCAGTGATAACTGAGGGCACATAGGTTGAATTTTGACTAACTTTCGCTGCATTCTTTTGAAGTGCAGGCCGTGGCTATTGATCTAGTATGTACTGTGCAGTACTGCATTTCCGGATTGGGAAACAAAAGTTAATTTACAAGCGATTTTACAAAGGTACACTGATTATAGAGGTGCGATGATGATTGGTGTTGAAAATGAGAGGTAATTAAAAGAATCGAGTCTAACTCGACAGGCATGATCGCATGTCTAAATGCCTACTCCCTTGGCTTGTTGTGAGAACAGCCCAGTCCGCCGATCTCATCGAAACAAGCACCCATACAGTGACAAGTGTACTTATTTTTGAGTGAATTGAGCAGTTCGGTATTTTCGGGGTGTGGTTTTTGCACAGTGCGTATGGGATCATAAAGCCGTGGCTGACTAATTAACATTCTGGTAGCAGAGTGAGTGGTGTAGCAGCGAGAGTGGTCATTTTCGTGATAAGTGCCTTCGGTAGTTAATGGCTGTTGCGTTTCGGCATGTGGCAGTGGATTCACTTGAGTTTGTTTTTAGTTTTAGACTTCAAAAAGTCATGCAATCTAAACATGCATTTAAGCTACAAAGATTGAAATTTATAAACTTTCAAGTTGCCAATCATTTGCGTTTGTATTACCGGCTTCATATTCATTTTAACTTTAGTTTTGGTAGGGAATAGGTAAAACTCGAGTATGTTAATTTTTATTTGATTTTATGTTTGCAACTTCGCTATTTTTTTATCTACCTAATCCTAGATAGATTTTTTTGTATTTCCCTTTCCCCTAGAAAACTGACAACTTGACATTTGGATATTTAGGAATTTATGCAAATTTCGTGGTTGATCTTTATTATACAAAGAGATGAAATAATAAGCCGCTTGTTTTTCCTGTTTTTTCCCGAATATTTTGATAAGTGTAAAGGTGATCTGATTTGAGTGTGTATTTATTTTATCACTCTGGTGGAATTTCCGCTAAGCGTCTTTAAAACAGTACCGTAATTCATTTTTTCCTTGACAGTCAGTGTGAAAGTTAATTTCGTTCGCCTTACCGGTATCCTAATTTTATCATGGATTATCCCACTTACGACATTTTTTCGTTGTGCATTAATAATACGTGTGCTTCTTACGCTTTGGATATCAACGTCATTTTCGTTTATTATACGCTCTTTTTGCTGATGGGATTACTGTTCGCGTGTTTATTTGTTTCGCTAATTGCTGTGTGTTTCCCCGTTCGTGGAGGTGGTTTTGGGATTTCGGTAGAGTTCGCTGAGTAAAATTTGAATCGCCCGCCATTTTTTTCGCGCTAAAACAAGTTTTTACAGTATCTCGTGTGTTTTTCCTGTTCTTTTTATTCTTGTCGCATTCGTTCATTTTCTCATTTTTCTATTTTTATCCTCGCTTTTGTTCCCAACCCGATTTTTGGCGCGTGAATTCTTTGTGTTTTTGTGTAGTTGATCGACGTATCCTGTAAACTGACGCCGTGAATAATTTTAGGTATGCCCGTTTTAAAATTCCGTGTGTCCGTAAAATCATTTGTAAGCATGCTTCTCGTGGTATGTGGAAGTGTTGTCTGGACTTGGCTTATGTTGTTGCGTATAAAAGCGTACCGTAATTTAGAGTAGGGGTTGATTCAGTCGAAATTGCTTCGGTTTTATTTCTTGGAGTTTTTTCGAAGGTTTTGTGCCGCTGGTTAGAAACTCGCTCTCAGTGTGTTCCCTGTGTTCTAATTGAATGTGTGAATTCTGAGTCTAACAATCGCCTAAAATAAAATCTCTTCTAAAAAACTTCGGACCCCTTGGTGTAAATTAGACATTCAACTAATTGCTGGTGCGTTGATAAAAACGCCATTCGCTAAAAAGCTAACTTAATTGACGTAGCGTACACCTGTGATATTCACTTCGGTGAATTCACCATTGTGCGTTGCGAATTCAATCGGTAGTCGCTTTTCCGTTGCCTTACTTTGTCGCTCATCCAACGAGTAGGTGTGAGATCGGTAAAACTTGGCAGTTTGCCATAGTGGAATTTGGTTGAGTAAAAAGCAGCCGGTGAAAATTCATGACAGATGGAATGTCGCGATAGCCTCAAATGGTGCCAACACTATGGTGCCATGCCATCACTACCTGCGCGACAAACTTGTTTCGCGCAAAAACTGTGCGACACAATTTTGTTCCGCGTTGGAAATTCCCGTGAGCCTTGACACTTTGCATGACATTTGACATTTGTCAGTGCTTTTTACAGGGTCTGGGAGTGCCCCCAGCGCCTCCAGCAAAGGACACACCGCCGGGAGTGCCGATACAAGTTTGATTTTCGTCCACATGCATCATGATAACTTGCATGAAGACACTTCACACTTTTTCATGCAGCGTATAAAATGAATGTGTGTAAAAAAATATGTGGTGTAAGTAGAAGCACCAGCTTTTGGAGGTGTCTCCCACAATTTTGGATGCATGTGAAGCAATGTGAAGTTTTGTGAAGTGTGTAAAACCAGCAAAAACGGACGTGTGATGTGTGGAGAAGTGTCGTGAAGTGATTTCACACAGACGCGCAGTATCAGCATGAAGACAATTCACAGATGCTTCACAAACCATGCAAGTATACTGCGATGGCTCGTGAAGTGAGCCACACGAATTTTGTTTGTTGTGATGATAAGTGAAGTGCGTGGAAGTGTCTTTAGTAGACGAAAAAACGAGTATTTTTTCCAGGGAAAACGTTAAAGTTATTCTTTTTCTCACAGAAAACATAAAAGTGAGTCTTTTTCTCAAAAATAATGTAAAGATCAGTGTCTTTTTCAATTGTTACTCTGAAATGAATACATCAAAAATGTGTTTTTCTTTCCTGATAAGTGTTTCAAGACCACTTTCACTGGTTTTACAATCACATATTTTACAGTAGAAAGCACTTTTACCATACATATCATGATGCTGGTGAAAACGTGTGCAAGCTTGCCTCTTCACGCGCATCTGGTTCACTTCACGACGCATCACACACCCATTTTTGCTGTGCCCCCCCCCCTCCATGAAACTGCCACCCCCGTTCCGCAGTTCATTCCCCAAACGTCGTCGGGCCCCACACAGCCGCTGAATGTGTCGTGCACACGTTCACGGAACAGTGTGGCAAAGACCCCCAGGTGGCATTCCATACTCTGCTAAGTGCGCACCTTAATGTGACGGGTTAAGTGACCGTTAAGTGGAGCTTGAAGTGCTTTGGAGCATGGCACGATGTTTGGGGGTTGTTTTGAGTTGCACATTCACACTTTTTGACATTGTCTCTGATGAAGGCTCGGAAAATGTAGTTAGAAATTCTATTGATAAGTTCCGATCTGACAAAGTTCCTAAATTCATTTCAAGTTACACATTTCACAAAAAGTTTAAAAATACCCTTCAGGTAACACAGAAACAAAGTTTCAAAAACCGTGTAGTGAAAACCGAACATTGAAATACTTTCATAACTATACCCGGAAAATTCCCACCAGGGGGCAGTCCCAAGCCCTGTAGAGTGTAAAGTAAAGTGTCAAATGTAAAGTCAAATGCAAAGTAAAGTGTCAATCACAACAAAAAAGAAAATATAATATTACTGAACTTTGCATGACAATTGACACTTTACTTTGCATTTGACTTTACATTTGACACTTTACTTTACACTTTACAGGGCTTGGGACTGCCACCAGGGGGCGGTCACAAGCCTTATAAAGTGTAAAGTAAAGTATCAAATGTAAATTCAAATGCTATTTAAAGTGTCAATCAAAACAAAGAAGAAAAGACTTTATTACTGAAATTTGCATGACAATTGACAGTTTACTTTGCATTTGACTTTACATTTGACACATTACTTTACACTTTACAGGGCTTTCGACTGCCACCAGTACATTCATAGTTTGCAACTTTACTTGATTAAATCTGTCACTTTCCGAGTTGTCACGGCACTTGACAAAGTGTGAGATTGTCCCCAGATGTCACCTGATTCGTGGCCCAGCACGGAACAATTCGACAGGTGCTGCGACGCATTGTGCACCAGTGGAAGGTTTGTCTTTTTATTGCGCCAATTTTTTTGTTGATAAAATAGCCCTCTGTGTTTTACAATTTTGAAAAACGGACAGTAGAGAGTGGCAGTAACCTAAAATAGTGACAATAGACCAGGTGCCACTCCCATACCCTATAAAAAGCGCTGTAAAGTGTCAAATGTTATGCAAAGTGTCAAAAGTCATGGAAAATGCCCAGCAAAAGGGCAACCGAGTTGCCATTTGGCAGGCCATTTTCCATGACTTTTGACACTTTGCATGACATTTTACATTCTACAGAGCTTTTCACAGGGTCTGGGAGTGGTACCATATAAAATGTCCTTCAAAATTTCAATGTCATGCAGAGTGTCAAAAGTCATGTAGAATGCCAAAGTCATGTATATATTTCCTTTACCTAGCGAATCATAGAAACACCCCCCGAGAACAAAAAATCAGTCGGCCAATAAAATCCCTCCTCTGGCATCCTATTCAGTTGTTTTTGGCACCGTGCCAACATTTGTGTTCGCAGGCGAATTGTAACGAAAACGCGACTGCACACGCCGCACTTTCGATATCCAGCTAGGACGCAGCGCAGCGTCACAAATAGGTGGAGTTCGCCCAATCAGTCGAATAGAGTTGGTTTCGGCTTAGTACCTACCGTATTTACTCGAAATACCCCCGGGGGGTTTATTTTTTCAGAGTGAGAATTTTGAGGGGGGGTTAAACGAGGGAGGGTATTTCGAGGGGGGGGGGGTTATTATTTCGCCCAAAATGTTTTGAAATCCCAGTACAGAAATGTCGTCTGAAACGTACGCTGACGTCGAAAAACGCAACAAAAATCGCCATTTATAAGACTCTAAAGACATTTATAAGTGTGTAGACGTACAAACACTGTTCTCACATAACAGAGTCATCGTTTTTAACGTGTGTTCTGCATTGCCGGGATGACAAACCGCAGCCTTTGTCATTTACGTGCTCTATACACTAAATTTGGGGGGGGGGTATTTCGAGGGGGGTTTATAAGTTCATAGTGTCCAATTTGAGGGGGGTATTTCGAGGGGGGGGGGTATTTCGAGGGGGGGGTATTTCGAGGAAATACGGTAATTGGTTTGCTGAACGCCTGAGCTGCCATTATGGCGATGGCTTGGTGCCATGGCGCTGGCGCCATTTGAGGGCACCAAAATCATTGTCTGTCACTTTTGTAGTGTAATTGGTAGGCGACAGGCCTATTACGCATGTAAACCCATTACGCATGTAGACCCATGAAAGGGGCCGGGTAACCCCACCCCAAACTGCCCAGCTACCGTATTTCCTCGAAATACCCCCGGGGGGTTTATTGTTTCAGAGTGAGAATTTTGAGGGGGGGTTAAACGAGGGGGGGGGGGTATTTCGAGGGGGGGTTTATTATTTCGCCAGAAATTTTTTGAAATCCCAGTACTAAAATGTCGCCTGAAACGTACGCAGACGTCGAAAAATGCAACAAAAATCGCCATTTATAAGACTCTAAAGACATTTATAAGTGTGTAGACGTACAAACACTGTTCTCACATAACAGAGTCATCGTTTTTAACGTGTGTTCTGCATTGTCGGGAAGACAAACCGCAGCCTTTGTCATTTACGTTCTCTATACACTAAATTTGGGGGGGGGTATTTCGAGGGGGGGGGTTTATAAGTTCATAGTGTCCATTTTGAGGGGGGGTATTTCGAGGGGGGGGGGTATTTCGAGGGGGGGGGTATTTCGAGGAAATACGGTATCTATCTATACCAGAGCCAAATTTTTAGTTACTTTCCTCTGAACAGCCCCCCCCACAAATTGCCTAGCTATGTAGCTATCTGGAGCCCTTCTGAGCAATTTTACCCTAATTTTCACCCAAATTTTCATACTTTTTATAGATTTTCACCTTTAAAATAACTAGGTAGACCATGTGTTTTACTGCACATTTTCAGCATGCCAGGTATAGTTAAATGTGTGCCGGTTCTAGATGCATAATGGGTTTAGATGCGTAATGGCCATTTTTAGCACCTGGCGAAAACTGTGCCGCTGCGCTTTTTGCGTTGGTACTAGCATTATGGCACTTTGACATCGCTACAAATGAAACCTTAATGCACCCACACAAAGTATAGTTAGAATTTTCCAACCAGTTTTTATAAATTTAAATTTTCCACAAACGCAGCCAAATGGTGGTTCCCAGTCACCAATGAAGTTGGTGCCCACAGCAGAATGCATGTGCTGCGGTACACTGGCTGGGGTAGCTGTTTCTGATCAGGTGTTGTTTTACATGTTCTGCTTGAAAAACTACCCCTAATAGTGAGGAGCCCAGCCGCCTCTGTAGTCTAGTGGTTAGGGCACTCGTGTTCTATACAAGAGGTGCGGGTTCGATTCCCGCCTGAGGCAAGTGCAATTTTTTCTGTATAGTGATGTGAAAAGCGCCATAACTTTGGCGCCAAGCGCCAAAAGCGCCATGGCGCTTTTTCGACCCCTAGCGCCAAGCGCCAGTGGCGCCAGAGTAAAATGTTGCCAAGCGCCAGAAGCGCCATGGCGCTTTTTGCTTTGGCGCTAGCGCCATGCATTTTGTTCCTGGCGCTGGTCAAAAATAGCGCCAAGCGCCAAAAGCGCCATGGCGCTTTTCATGGGCATGGCGCCAAGCGCCGATGGCGCCACAGCAAAATAACGCCAAGCGCAAAAAGCCCCATGGCGCTTTTTGCTTTGGCGCTAGCACCAAGCGCCAGCGCCAGGCATTTTGTTTCTGGCGCTGGTCAGAAATAGCGCCAAGCGCCAAAAGCGCCATGGCGCTTTTAATGGGCATGGCGCCAAGCGCCAATGGCGCCACAGCATAATAGCGCCAAGCGCCAAAAGCGCAATCTGCTTTGGCGCTAGCGCCATGGCGCTTTCACATCACTACCTAGGTATGAACACGTTTTTATGTTTTGGTTTGATGCTTAATCATAAATAGCAGATACGCACATGGTTTGTATTAAACTGGGGGATTTGCAGGGAGGGGGTCATTTTATCCGCAAGTCACTCAAATTAAGTGCGTTGGCAGTGACCCAGATCTAGTGATGGAAAAGCGACATGGCGCTTGGCGCTATTTTTTGCGTGGAGCCAGGAACAAATTGTCTGGCGCTTTTTCAAGAGAGTATAGCGAGATTAAAGCTACCCGAGATTTAACCCATCGACTGTAAAGCCAAAGTACCTCGCTAGGTAAGCCAAAGTATAGCGACATTAAAGCCAAAACGGTCATTAAAAATGTGTCATTATTTAAGCCATTGTGTGTCATTATTAAAGCCAATATGTCGACTCGCAAGCCGCAATACAGGGAAATACTTAATGATACACATACAAAATGGATGTATAGTTTTTAAATACATGTGGCGGTAAGTTCACAGCCATTTTTGGGGTAATCCGCTTTTGAATGGACACGTGTGGCCAATTTCTGTTTGGCTCGATGAAGTGGATCATGGAGAATTTCGGTGTGAACAAAGAGATGGATAACAGACGTAAATGGCATATCCTGCATGAGAGCATCATACAGAGAGAAAAAATGGTTTGTTTCATATTCTGCTGCATTACTTTCCCTTGTATTTTTGTGTCTGTTTTGCATTTTTTCATCAATTTTGTTCAACTATAAATTTTTTATCTATAAAATTCCACAGGAATGGCTGGCGCCACCTTTGGAAAAATTACTGATTTTGCAACTGCATCAACAGCATGTTTATCATTGGGTCACCGTGTAAACCCATATTTCCGTGTTATTTGCGCATGCAGCATGCCCTCATGTATCCTCTGGCACGTAAATAAATACATATAAATATGAAGTAAATATAATGTGCACATGGCTTTAATAATGACACAAAAAATGCACTATGTACGCATGGCTTTAATAATGACACAATGGGGTTAAATAATGATACACTTTTGGTGATGGGTCGATTGTTGGACTGCGGCTTTAGAGATGAGGCACTTTGGCTTTAATCTCGATGTACTTTGGCTTGCGAGTCGATGGGTTACGAGTCGCTGTGGTTAAATAATGGGTTTCCCTCCTTTTTCAATCACTACACAGATTTCATCATGTCTATGACACTTTTGTGACTTTTCTCATCACTACTACAGTTCGATACAACATCTAAAAAAATTCTCACAGTAAATAAATAATATGCTCGTGAAGTGCACTGAAGTGGTCTGAAGTGCCTCTTGTGATCACACTTCAGAGCCTGATCACTCCTTTTTTATTTCTGTAAACAAATTAGTAATAACATTCGTGAAGTGTCGGTGAAGTGCATTCCATTGGTGATCAGACCAATGGAATGCACTTCACCGACACTTCACGAATGTTATTACTAATTTGTTTACAGAAATAAAAAATCTGTGTAAAAATTTCTATTCGTGAAGTGCGTTGAAGTACCTGCAAGGCTCTGCGTGAAGGCACTTCACCGCAGATCACGGCAGATCACCAGCGCATTTTTTGCTGTGTCTGTGTGTCAAATCAGTTAAATTACACACACAATTCACCAATACAGATTGAACCACACACCACAACTTAAAACACTTTTTTAACACTTTACAGTTTGGCCTGTGGTCTACCCTAGTGCTGGCAGCAGTGACATTTGCACAGGGTGTACTTATTTGCTGGAACCATGTGGGTGTGGGCAAGGGGGACACTATCGCAATCAAGTGATCAAGTGTTGCAGTAAAGTGGTTGAATGAAGTGATGTTGTTTTTACTGAGTGTACTGTAGTTGTACAGTATTTTGTACATATATAGTTGTACAGAATATAGTTGTACAAAGTTTTACTGTATTTTGATGAATAAAGGCATGTGCACCTAATAATTATACCCATGGTGTCAGCTATGTAAAAAATATGAGAATAAGTTGAATTTTTGGCTTTTTATTCTGGTGGGAAATGTAGATTCTATGGTAAAGTGTGTGATCAAACAGTAGATTTTACAAATATTTGACTATGTCAATTTTGTGAAAGCTTTGCAATTGTTTTGTAGATTCTTGTAAGTATCAATAGAGTGTATTTGATGTTGGAAATTGTCACTATTCAGTTTGCTGAATTGGGATGCCTCCAACAAAAAAATAATACAGAAAGTCACCACGTTTTGTTAGGTAACTCACATTATAAATTGTGTCTTATTAAAAATATAAAAATCGTCACAATGATGAAAACAATTGATATTAAGTCCCCAGTCATTTTTGAATCATTATCAAGGGGCCAGTTCCGCAAATAGAGAAGTGAAATGGCAAACGCGAAGTGAAATGAGAAGTGAATTGAGAAGGAAAATCACTTTTTTTATAGTTTTACTTAGCTTTTGCCAATTTTCTTCTCACTTTTCACTTTGCGGAACTGGCACCAGGTGGCACTCCCAAGCCCTGTAAAGTGTAAAGTAAAGTGTCAAATGCAAAGTAAACTGTCAATTGTCATGCAAAGTTCAGTTAATAAAATCTGTTCTTTTTTGTTTTGATTGACACTTTACTTTACATTTGATCTTACACTTGACACTTTACTTTACACTTTACAGGGCTTGGGACTGCCCCCAGGTTAAATATTTACGTTAGATTCAGTGCGATACGCACTCTGTAAAATTATTTACCTACATTGTGTCGTTAAAACATTTCACCTTCATTATCGCTATTTTTGTCTATTTAGTCGGTTAAACACCTATTTTTGCCCTATTATATTTATATGTATATACTCCAGCGACATTACACCTTACAACGAAATCTACCATATTTCATCTGAATAAAAGAACAAACATAAAAAATTTCATCATATTTATCAAAGCAATTTGATGAATATGATGCAAAAAATTTAATGTTTTTTTTGATATTCAGATGGGATACGGTAGATTTCATTGTAAGGTGTAATGTCAGCAATGTCAACATTTTCGGTCAGCTGCCAAGTTGCCATAAGGAGTATCTCCGAAATAACGGAATACTACACGTATGTACCATTGGCAGCAAGCCAAACTAGCGAATCTTGGCCGCTAGCCAAAATTTCGAACATCGCTCTGCGACACATGAATACGAAATCTGAGTTGACACAGACCAGTTGACATGCATGTGTCGATATAAAACCATTTCCGGTCTCTTAAATGTATTCAGCAGCCATGATCGGCGACGCAGAAGGAAATCCTGCGTCTTTGACTTTTTGTATAATACGTAACCGGTAAATTGGGTTCGGGCCAATGGTACATACGAGGTCCGATCCGAAATAACAGACGATAACGTCACGATTGGATACTGGCGTTGTGCCAGAAAAGATCTGTGCAAAAAATTGTGACTCGTTATCGTTACGAAAAAAACAACAATATTTTGCCCACTGAGATGGATCACCGACATTATGTGAACTTGGCATTTTTCCAATAAAGTCTAATTTTGTATTTGGATACGACTACATATTGTACAAAGGAAAGTAAAAGTCACAGGATTTCCATCCGAGTCACTGATAATGTCCACGGAATGTGATGAAGCCACGGGATATGGTCGCTTATGGCCGCCGACACACTGGCATGCAGCGCCGCTTCCCCACCGTCAACGGCAGTATACAAACGTGGTATCCATACGGGCTTCTGGACAGGTGCCAAGTTCACATAATGTCGGGATTCGACTGAGATGGCAGTCGCGATTTTGCTGGCAAAGTGCCAGTATCCAAAAATCACGTTTTTTACCGTTGTCCGTGATTTTTGCCGGTTTCGTGTCTTTATCGCTTTAATTTTTCAATTTGAGCTTTTGTAGAACTGTGCTGAGAACCCCCCCCGCCGATTTTACTCCGTTATTTTAAGGTCCTACACCTTAGTTGACGCTAGTTGACACTAGATCGGGTGTCAACTGGGCTGACTGGTTTCCGTTTAAGATTTTATTCACGGGTCTCGGAACAATGTTCAAATGCACACGCCAATATTTATTCCCTTTCCACATAGCGGCGTGTGCGCTTGAAAATTTTTCTGCGGCCCGTCAACTGACATCTGAATTGACAGGAAAACCAGTTGACACTCCGGAAAACCAGTTGACACTCCGGAAAACCAGTTGACACTCCGGAAAACCAGTTGACACTCCGGAAAACCAGTTGACACATCGGAAAACCAATTTCCCAGACTCCCTCGCTCCATTTGATCTCCTTTTTGCTGGGGCCAAATTCAAATAGAACGTAGGGCGCCATTTACACGAGCAACAGCTCAAGTTTCCCGGCGCCTTAGATTCAAATTGAATTTGGCCCCAGGTTGTAATTTCAATCGACCGGTTTTTCCCCATCGCAGTAGGGCACGTCGGGCACCATGGTAGCGCTGCGTAGGGTTTCGATTTTGGCACTGCGCCCGGCGACCGCTCGGCTGCGCGCCAGGATGGCTTCCAGTGTGCGTTTTTGAGGGTTTTTTCATTTCGTGATTTTTTTGATGGGTTTCCGATTTTTTGCAAATTTCGGGAAATTTCGATCGCGGATGGTGGAAATATCGAGTTTTGAGGATATTCCACAAGTGGACAAGTGTCAAGAAGTTTTTTGTGAGAAGTTTTTTGTGAAATATGGTGACGGCTCGGTCACTATTTTCCAGGGCATTTTACATGACTTTTGACACTTTGCATGACATTTGACATTTTACAGGCTTTTTTACAGGGTCTGAGACTGCTCCCAGATAATACCTTATTCCTGTGGTTAAGAGTTTGCATCGAACAAATTTCCGCGACATCCTGTGACAACAGGAAAAAATTGATCTTGTATGCATAATTGTGATATTTTTGACATTTGACATTTTTTCTAGGTTATGAGGCTGATCAAATCAAGATTGATCAAGCCGTCGCATACATCAAACATTGCATTCTCATCCCAAAAATGATTGAAAAATGAAAGCCATTGGTGCATGCCCAGACCCTGTAAAATGTCAAATGTCATGCAAAGTGTCAAAAGTCATGGAAAATGCCCTGCAAAATGGCAGCTCGGTTTCCATTTGGCAGTGCATTTTCCATGACTTTTGACACTTTGCATGACATTTAATATTTTACAGGGTCTGGGGTTGGCACCTGGTGCCAATCCCAAGCCCTGTAAAGTGTAAAGTAAAGTGTCAAATGTAAAGTGAAATGCAAAGTAAACTGTCAATTGTCATGCAAAGTTCAGTAATAAAATCTTTTCTTTTTTGTTTTGATTGACACTTTACTTTGCATTTGAATTTACATTTGACACTTTACTTTACACTTTACAGGGCTTGGGACTGCCCCCATGGTCGTCACATGATCGTAAACATCGCCTTAACTTTATTCACGTTTCTCCCAGGTGGCCATGAGCAAATTCGAGCGGGACACAATCGATTATAATACCATGGAAAAACGACTTGACATTGTCAAGTCGCGGTGCGTTTTTTGGACCGTTTGACTTTAGACTGCGAAAGTTTTTTAATCGAAAATACTACAAGACAGGGGTTTCCAAGGTTTTTAAATCGCGCTACCCCGAAAAATTCTGACTGAAACATTTGTTCACACGATTTTAAACAAAAGCGACTAAATATTCATGTTCAACCGTAAATCAGCAAAAATTATAAAATTGTTATTTTGTGTTATTTCAAAGTGATATTTAACATTATTCGCCACAAATTTTCCCGATAATTGAGTTGTTATTTAAAAATTATGGCACCGAAAACACACACATTTTTAATGTTTTTCCAGCCTTCGCCGACCAATGACACTGGCGGAAAAAGTTCTCTACAGCCATTTGGACCAACCCGAAACTGCGGAATTAGAGCGGGGCGTCAGCTATCTGCTTTTGAGGCCTGGTCCGTTTTTCTAATTTCTTTTTTTTTTGAGGGGGGGGGGGCGGTTTTTAAACTAATTTTGATATTTTCTGTTATAATTTCGGGATTTACTCTTGTCTGAGGCGTGCCATTTCACCACTTTCGGAACTTTATTCGACAATTATTTCCGTTGTTTTCACGCTTCATTTCCTGAGTCATTTTTAACACCCATTCCCCATCACTTCTGATAAAGTTTTGCCCATTTTCACTTTTTCACATTTTCATTTTCACTTTTCAATCGCTATTTTCAGCTATATATATAAATATGGCTATTCGGGATGACAAGTCTTTTTAAATTGTCCTTTAAAAAAATGTCTTCAAAACACTGGCATCGCAACCGTCTTTATAAAAAATCAGCCAAAATTTTTAGCCCCCACGAGCCCCCCCCACAAAACGTTGAGCTCTCTTTCCCCCCGGAGGAGGCATTTGCCATCTGTTTAACCCCCCGGGGGTCAAATAGTTGGAGACCCTAACCACAACCCCCCCCTCCGCAGATCGCGTGGCCATGCAAGACGCCACGGCTCAAATGGCCATGCTGCAGTTCATATCGTCCGGTTTACCCCGGGTTGCCGTGCCATCGACTATTCATTGCGACCATTTGATCGAGGCACAGTTGGGCGGCAAAGAGGATTTGGCCAAGGCTAAGGTTAGGGGTGACCATGGTTTTAAAAAACGGTTTTTTCCAAAAAAAGATTTTTTTGATTAAACTGTCTGCATTGCACTGCCTTCGGGGTCCAAAATGGCCTTACACAGTACACGTTCTAGTTGACAATGGCATTGGGTGTCAACTGGACCGGACTAGTTTCCATTCAGATTTGAGTTGACGTGTCTCAAAACGACGTTCAAATCCACTGATTCCTTATTGTCATTGCCGCATGTGCACTTGAAAATTGCCCTGTGACCCGTGAACTGAAATCTGAATTGACATGGAAACCAGTTGACACTAGGGTTGGCCGATGTTTTTTTAAAAACGTTTTTTATTAAAAAAAAACGTTTTTTTTTAAAAAAAACATGACGTCCGAAATGTTTTTTAAAAAAAAACATCGACCGAAATTTTTAGTACTAAGCACTAGGTATTTTGCAAAATTTTTGCGCGCAAGCGCGCAATTTCACACACAAATTGACATTGGTGGTTGTTTTAATTGGTTTTGTGGCATTTTTAGTATCAAAGTATCCATTTCTATGTGCTACCATGGGTTAATAAGCCGTCATATGTTGCTGTAGTATATAATATTGAGGTAATGTGCTTCCATGTACCTCCACAGTGTTCATCTTCACTCCCAAAGTAACAACCTCGTTTTATAACCTTGTTTGATCACTATTCCGTGTCAAACTTTACCTGAAGTCACGAACATTCGACTATAAGGCGATATACGAATGATATGTCGACAAAAAATGGATATTTTTGACACAAATCACCACTTATAATGCTATCCCATGGCTCCACTAACATTATATGGTCATATATAACATCACAGAGTATTGCCACTGTCTGATATACCTATATATGTTGACACAAGGTCATATCTGGGAGCTTTTTAAAAAAAACGTTTTTTATTTAAAAAAACGTTTTTTAAAAAAAAACATCGAGTTAAAAAAAACGTTTTTTTTCCAACCCTAGTTGACACCTAGCGTGTGTATTGCCAATACAATAACATTCTTTGTATTGTTAACATTCAGTCCGGCCGTTTCTACTCTCTACACTCAGGGATGGCCAGCGTTTTTCAAAAACGAACAATTTTTTAAAACGGGTTTTAAAAACGTTTTTTTTTGTAAAAACGAAAAAACGCGCACCAGCCCCTAATCCGCTCGCAGGACATAAATGAGGAAGTATACAACTTCTTGGCAACTGCGGCGGCGAAATATGGCGTGGGATTTTGGAAGCCCGGATCTGGAATCATCCACCAGATTCTCTTGGAAAATTACGCCTTCCCTGGACTTTTGCTTATCGGCACCGATAGCCACACGCCCAATGGAGGTTTTGAGGGGGTGCTTTTTTAGAAAATTGTCTGGCAAGTGGTTGGCGGTGGGCGTGGGTCGGTGCCCAAGTAAACCCGGTGCCCAAGTAGGCCCGGTGCCCAAGTAAAGTGCCTGTACTTGTGCACCGGGCGGGGCGTTTACTTGTGCACTGTTACTTGTGCTCAGCGCCGTTGGCGGTGCCTTGCTGGGGTTCTCAACGGGGGGGGGGGGCTTTTTCACCTAGGCTTCTTCAAGCCGTAGAAGGTTGTAAAGGGGGAAAAATCTTAAAATATGTGAAAAATAGCTAAAAATAGGTTATTTTAGTACCGAAAGGGCTGAAAATAGAAAAAAGAACACGTGAACTAGTGATTTTGAAGGTGAAAACGCGCAAAAATTCATGAAAATTAGCGATTTTGAGCAAATATGTGTAAAATTTCTCGAAAATCGCTCCTTATAGCTAGATATCTGGCCGATTTGGGGGCAGGGAATTCAGGGGATATTAGCCAAAAATTGTGACTCGTTGATAGATAGCTAGCTAAGCGGCCCGCTGCACAAACAGCTAGCTGGGCGGTTTGGGCGGCGATACCCCCACTCGAACACCCCCCCCCAATTGGAGACCCCTGCATTGTGTGTACACCCCCAAATGGCCCCCCCCAATGCGCAGGGGGTCTGGGCGGGCTTTGCATCGGAGTGGGCGGGGCGGACGCGGTCGACGTGATGGCGCACATGCCCTGGGAGCTCAAGTGCCCCAAAGTCATTGGGGTTCGCTTGACTGGCAAGCTGCACGAGTGGACCAGTGCCAAGGATGTTATTTTGAAGGTTGGGGGGGGGTTGTTGGTTGGGGATGTAAAATGATGGGTTTTTTAATTTGTTGATTCTGTTTTTAGATGTTGTTTTGAAAATAGGATGTTTTTTTATCCTTTTTGAAGTGCACAAATATGGTTATTGGTCAACATATATTTACAGCTATATGTCACACAAGTTGTGGTACTTTGTGATCATGCATGCAGAAATGGAAGCTTTCGACACTGAAAATACCCAAAAACCAATGAAAACGAAAAACCATATGTTTAATCGGACGAAAAATGCACAAAAAACCTATTGAATGAAAGGATTACTAAAAATTTCAGCTGTTGTTGCCGTTGTTTGATTTGACCATTAAAAATGGTTTGATCCTTGCTTATAAGAAACGTTGTTTTTTAATACGGCTACAGTGGCGCTACGCACACTGAAGCCGAAATATTCGGCATACGCACGTTTTCATCTGCCGAATCCGAATTGAAAAATTGCCGTTCGGACGTTTTAAATTCGGCATTTTAGGGGCTGCCATATTGTAATTTGAAAATGTGCGCACGATATTCGGACAAATTCGGACGAATTTGAGCGTTATCAGCATTCAACATTTCATTTGATTTTGCCGAATGGTTTCCGCATGAAAAAGTGTACGCATCTTTTGAATGCTGAAATACATGCTGAATTGACAAACCGCCTAATTTTCAAGAGTACGGACGATTTGAGTTCAGCAAGTTTTTTTCTATTCAGCATTTAATTCGGCATTTGTCAAAAACGTGCGTATGCCGAATATTTCGGCTTCAGTGTGCGTAGCGCCAATAAGGTGACAATCCGTAGGCGAAACGCTAGAAGCCTAAATATACTCGGCAGACATGATACTTTACAAATAGATATGATTTATGTCTTCGGCTGGCAAACAGCCAACGGAAAACTTATGAACCGACTGCCCACTCCACTCCACTTCATCCCGACTCCGAACCGATTCACGGTTCGTTCAGCCGCAGTTCACTGCGAACTACGGTTATGACGTCATGCTGGAGTGTTACATCCAGAAAAATGTAGGCTCTAAGTTCGCCCGAGTATACTCTATCACCGTGTGGATATTCCGTGTAGTCATAACCACCCTCAAATTTCAGGTAGCCGACCTCCTTACCGTAAAGGGCGGCACCGGAGCCGTAATCGAGTACTTCGGTCCCGGTGTCAGTTCGATCTCGTGCACCGGAATGGCCACCGTTTGCAACATGGGTGCCGAAGTTGGAGCTACCACCAGTGTATTTCCGTATAATGAACGGATGAGGGACTATTTGAAGGCCACTGAGCGGGACAAAATTGCGGGACTCGCTGATAAGTCGGTTTTGGGAATCATTTGGGAATTTCACGGCGCGCTCACCGCATTGTAAGGCCCATCGCCAATAATCCTGGCACTTCGCCAAAACTGCACCTTTATTTATCCTAGCCTGCTCAAAACACACACAAATACTGTATTACCTCGAAATTCTCTCAGGGGTTTGTCGCCAGCAAATTTTCAGGGGGGTTAATTCGAGGGGAGGGGTGTATTATTTCGCCAGAAATTTTCTGAAATTCCACATACTCAGACATAGTAAAATCAAACATTTACGTAGATGTATAAATATGTGTTTATAGACGTATTTAACTGTATTTAACTGTATAAACCCTGACCTGAAGTCACTCATTGGTGTTAACGTGTGCTCTGCATCATACAGAACACAAACCGCGGTATTTGTAGTGTACAATCTCTTTACACTCAATTTGGGTGGGGGTATTTCGCGGGGGGTTTATTATTTCCTCAGCCAAATTTTAGGGGGGGGGGGGGGGGTTAATTCGAGGTAATAAGGTAACATTTTTTCACGTTAAAAAACGTCACCCAGACACCAATCGTCCCTGCTGTCGGCCGACCCGGGCGCCCAATACGACCAAGTGTTGGACATCGACCTGGACACGTTGGAGCCGCACGTGAACGGGCCCTTCACGCCCGACTTGGCGCACCCCATCGGGCAGCTGGGCAAGAGGGCCAGGGAGAATGGCTGGCCCGACGATATTAGAGTGGGTACGTTGGGGGGGGGCTGGGGTTGGAAAAACAACGTTTTTTAAAGCCCTCAGATATGGCCTTGTGTCAGGATATATTTATTTATAGGTGTATCAGACAATGGCAATACTCTGTGAGGTTCTAATTATATGACCATATAATGGCTGTGGAGCCATGGGATAGTATTATAAGTGGTGATTTGTGTCAATAATATCCTTTTTTTGTCGACATGTTCGTATATCGCCTTATAGTCGAATGTTCGTGTGAAATAAAGTGAAGTTTATCACGGAATAGTGATCAAACAAGGTTATAAAAGGAGGTTGTTACTTTGGGAGTGAAGTTACACACTGTGGAGGTACATGGAAGCACATTACCTGAATATTTTATAAATACTACAGCAACATATGACAAGCGCGAAAATTTTGCAAAATACCTAGTGCTAAGTACCAAAAATTTTGGCCGATCTTTAAAAAAAAACATTTCGGATGTCGTGTTTATAAAAAACGTTTAAAAAAACATCGGCCAACCCTAGGTTAGGCGGAGCTTGGAATGGAAAATGCCCTGGAAAATGTCAAATGTTATGTAAAATGGTCCCAGTTCCAATTTGGTTCCTAACACAAACAAATCCCCCCAAACACCACCCACAGGTCTGATCGGCTCGTGCACCAACTCGAGCTACGAGGACATGTCCCGCGCTGCGAGCGTAGCCCGACAAGCCCTAGAGAAGGGCGTCAAGTGTAGGGCAGCGTTCACGGTGACCCCCGGCAGCGAACAGATTAGGGCGACCATCGAGAGGGATGGGCAGGCGGACACTTTTAGGCAGCTGGGAGCTGTGGTAATTAGGGGGGGGGTCGACTTTTGGTAGGGGGTCGACAATAAAATTTGCTACTTATCCCGATCCACGTCACTTGACAAAGTTGCAAATGCCCCCGTAAAGTTGCGAATTTTGTGCGCAGGTGCTGGCGAACGCGTGCGGCCCCTGCATCGGCCAGTGGAACAGACAGGACACCAAGAAGGGCGAGAAGAATACCATCGTCACTTCGTACAACAGAAATTTTACTGGTTAGTGCAGATTTTTGGTCTGCATGGTTGTGATTTTTAGAATTTAAGATTTTTAAGGGGTATACGTCAAGGGAGAACTGTTTTTTTTTGTAGAATAGTTACATGTTATGTAGTTTAATTTATCAAGTTGCATGTGAAATAGTGGCAAATGTTTGATCAATCAGTGTCAATTAATTTGACTAATTTGTCTGACATAGTACATGTTCCGGGCAATATTCTGGCTGCTTCAATGTTAATCACACATTACGCACACTGTCAACTATTCTGCACGGTAGTGTATATCACCCCCAGCCAATTCATGGGTCACTTATTCTCTCAGGGCGCAACGACGCGAACCCGGCCACGCACGCGTTCGTAGCCAGCCCCGAGCTGACCACCGCGCTCGCCATCGCCGGCAGCCTGGCGCCACTCCCAAACCCTGTGAAATGCCCTGTAAAGTGTCAAGTGTCGTGCAAAGTGCCTAAAGTCAGACGTACGTTTGCCACTCTATTGGGAATTTTCCATGACTTTTGACATTTTGCATGACATTTGACATTTTACAGGGCACTTTTCAGGGTCTGGGACTGCCCCCTGGACTTCAACCCGATCACCGACGAGCTCACCGCCGCTGACGGGACAAAGTTCAAGTTGACTCCGCCCACCGGCGATGAGCTGCCCCAGAGGGGCTTCGATCCTGGAGAGGTGGGAGGGTCAAGCCTATTGCGCATGTAAACCCATCCCGCATGTAGACCCATTATAGACACATTATAACCGCAGGGGTAAGAGAGGGGGTGGGTGACACAACCCCAACCGCCCAGGAAACCGCCCTATCGCTGGGACAGTTTTTTTGGCAACTTTCCCCTGAACATCCCCTCCCACGAATTGCCTAGCTATCTGGAGCACTTTGGAGGAATTTTACCCTAATTTTCACCCAAAATGGCTAATTTTCATACTTCTTATAGATTTTCACCTTCAAAATCATTAAGACATGTGTTTTATTGCATATTTTCAGCATGCCGAGTATGATTAAATGTATTTCGGGTCAACATGCGAGATGGGTTTACATGCGGAATGGTGCAGTGCCGTTTGGGGGGGAGGGGTTCTTGGTTAGCTGTTTAGTGGCGGATTGGAAGTTTCAAATTGAGTGAAATCATGATAGCTCTAGATGAGCTGTCGATTGACTGTGAAATTTTCGCATACCTTTCATGAGCCTTTAACTAATACACGAATTTCAACTGTCCCAATAAGCAGGGGTCTCGAATGGGGGGGGGGGGGTTACCCCCCCCCCCAAACCGCCCTACTATCTATCCATCCCGGAGGCAAAATTTTGGGCTACTACCCGCTAAATCCCCAAACCCTCCCCAAATCATCCAGCTATCTACCTATCTGGAGCGATTTTTGAGAAACTATACCCCAATTTTTGCTCAAAATCGCTATTCTTCATACCTTTTTATAGATTTTCACTTCCAAAACGATAGTTCTGGTTCCTATTTCCCACCCGATCCTATTCTTGGATGCTATCTTGTAATAATTGTTTTTGCATCAGATCACCCATATTGTAGCACACATTGCTTTTTGGCTTGTTCATTGCGAATGTTGGAAAACGACGATTAGGCTGATGATTACATTATTTATCGCGGCATCACGCTCACTTAAGTAAAATTATCGTACCAAAATTCTCGATACAATAATAAAAATGATGAAATCCCATTTGAACCCTAGGACCGATTTCTATTTCGGTTTCCTATTTTTAGTACTATATGCTCTTGTATACCTATTTTGAGCTATTTTACACATACTTTAAGCGATTTTTCTCCCTTTTCTTCCTTCTATGCCCCGAAAAATCCTATCTATCGAACCACCACAACCCCCCCCAGAAATTTTTTTTGCTATCTATCCCTCCGGAGGAGCGATTTGCTATCTATCCAACCACTCGAAGAGTCAAAATTCAAGATACCTCTGCCAATAAGTGACACAATCAAGTGGAAAGGTAAAGTGTGAGTAGCCCATCATTGAGACAAGTGAAAGTGGATTTGTCCTGACAAGTGCCTATTCAAATTTCATTTACCTGACATGTTCATTTAAATGTCCATACGTCATTTAAAACACTTAACAATTTTAACATTAAAAGAAACAGGTGGATTTTCCACCACCCTGTCAAGTGACAAGTAAAGTTGCAAATAGCCGTGCAAGTGACAAGTAAAGTTGCAAATAGCCGTGCAAGTGACAAGTAAAGTTGCAAATAGCCGTGCAAGTGACAAGTCAAGTTGCCAAAACCGTCACAAACGAACTGCCAGGACACGTACCAGCAGCCGCCTGCAGATGGTTCAAATGTCGCTGTGGATGTAAAGAAAACGAGTGATCGCCTGCAGCTACTGCACCCCTTCGACGCCTGGGATGGCAAAGATTTGGAAGACATGATTGTGCTCATCAAAGTGCGTTTTGCTCGGGTCGTGTCAGGGTTTATGTTTTGGGTCACAGCTAGGGTGTCAAATTTCCGTTTTCCGTTTTCCGTTTCCGGTTTCCGCAGGCAAATTTTTTCCGTTTTCCGTTCCGTTTTCCGGCTGCTGAAATTTTTTTCCGTTTTCCATTCCGTTTCCCGGCAACTTTTTTTCCGTTTCCGTTTTTCCTGCTCATTTTCTGTTTTCCGGCTAAAATTTCAGTTTTTCCGCCCTTTTTCCGTTTTCCGCCTCAATTTCCAGTTTTTCTGCTTTTTTTTCTCCATTTTCCGCCTCAATTTTCCATTTTTCCGCCTCATTTTACCTTTTTCTGGCTCAACTGTCTGTTTTCTGATCAGCCAAACTGGTAAAAATTCATGCAGATTGTCAATGATGTAAAAAAAATTCTGTTTCTGGCAAAATTACTGCAAATTTTTTCCACTTCCAGCAAAATTGCAGCAAATTTTATCCATTTTCTGGCAAAATTTCAGCATTTTTTCCATTTCCGTGCAAATTTGATTTTTCCGTTTCGTTTTTCCGGCCTCTTTTTCCGTTTTCCGGCCGCTGAAATTTTTTTTCCGTTTCTGTTTCCGTTTTCCGCCAAGTGCAAATTTTTTTCCATTTTCCGTTCCGTTTTCCGGCTGCTGAAAAAACTTTCCGTTTCCGTTTCCTTTTTCCGTTTCCGTTTCCTTTTTCCGTAAAAAAAAATTTTTGACACCCTAGTCACAGCCCCCACTCCAATGTTCCAGTTATCTATCAATTCTAAATTTTTGGTTGCAGTTCCTCAGCTGTACAGAGAAAATATTTTTTAGATTTTGCCTTAATTTTCACTCAAATCGTCAATTTTTCCGCGTTTTTACCAATTTTGACCTTCAAAATTGCCATTTTCGGTTAAATATATACCGTATTTCCTCGTTATACCCCCAGGGGGTTTATTTTTCCAGAGTGGAATTTTTTTTTTGGGAGGGGGGTCTTATTCGAGGGGGGTTATTATTTCGCCAGAAATTTTCGTTAAGTTCGTAGTAAAGATTTGGCTTTACATACCGAAAACTGGTAATAAATGTCACAAAAGAGGACATATTAGATCATAAAAACATACATATAGCCAGGGACGTTCGCAGGATTTTTGAGCGGGGGGGGGCGGATTGTATACGGAGCTCGGCGAACGGG
>OZ038455.1:1656354-1695600 GCA_964036195.1 Sphaerolaimus hirsutus | reverse complement strand
AGGGTATTTCGAGGAAATGCGGTATAGTGTCCGTCCTTGTAAAACTGTGTTTCTGAAGGTTTACAGTTGAGTGTGGAAAATTATATTTCAGAGTCGACCCATTTTTTTCTGTGGCAAACCTAGGGTTGGAAAAAAAACGTTTTTTTTAACTCGATGTTTTAAAAACAAACAAAACGTTTTTAAAAAAAACAACGTTTTTTTTAAATAAAAACGTTTTTTTTTAAAAGCTCTCAGATATGACCTTGTGTCAACATATATAGGTATATCAGACAGTGGCAATACTCTGTGATGTTATATATGACCATATAATGTCTGTGGAGCCATGGGAAAGCATTATAAGTGGTGATTTGTGTCAAAAATATCCATTTTCGTCGACATATTGTTCGTATATCGCCTTATAGTCGAATGTTCGTGACTTCAGGTAAAGTTTGGCACGGAATAGTGATGAAACAAGGTTATAAAACGAGGTTGTTACTTTGGGAGTTAAGTTACACACTGTGGAGGTACATGGAAGGCACATTACCTCAATATTATATACTACAGCAACATATGACGGCTTATTAACCCATGGTAGCACATAGAAATGGATACTTTGATTCTAAAAAATGCCACAAAACCAATTAAAACAACCACCAATGTCAATTTGTGTGTGAAATTGCGCGCTTGCGCGCAAAAATTTTGCAAAATACCTAGTGCTTAGTACTAAAAATTTCGGTCGATGTTTTTAAAAAAAACAAAACATTTCGGACGTCATGTTTTTTTTAATAAAAAAAACGTTTTTTTAAATAAAAAACGTTTAAAAAAAACATCGGCCAACCCTAGGCAAACCAATCACCATTAATTACAAACATTTAAAAAACCCACTTATCTCAGGTGAAAGGCAAGTGCACCACGGACCACATCAGCGCCGCTGGGCCCTGGCTCAAATACAGGGGCCACCTGGTGCCATCCCAGACCCTGTAAAGTGCCCTGGAAAATTTAAAATGTCATGTAAAGTGCCAAAAGTCATGGAAAATGCCCTGTAAAATGACTTTTGACACTTTGTATGACATTTGACATTTTACAGGGCTTTTTACAGGGTCTGGGACTGCCCCCTGGACAATATTTCGAATAACTTGTTCCTCACCGCTGTGAACGAAGAGAATGGAGAGATGAATAAAGTCACCAATCAATTGACTGGAGAATCTGGCCCAGTGCCAAAAGTGGCTAGACACTATAAAGTGCGGTTTTATTTTTGTTTCAATTACCAGGTACTTTTTTCTTGTGTTGTTTAGTGGTAAAGTGACCTGTGATGGGAAATGTTGGTTGTAAGTCGTGAAAAGTTTGTAAGTCTTGACATTTTGTGCCTTTTTCTCAACGAATCGAAAGTAAAATTATCGGACACTACTAGTACTAAATATATTTGGGGAGTTTTTCTAAGAGATTGTATTGTGTAAAAAACGGGGGGGTTAAACCGTGTTTGTCAAAAAATGTGTGTTTTTTCAATTCCTATGCACCCCCCCCCCCTCCTAGCCGCCAACTAGGTGTGAAAAAAATTGACTGTCATGTTTTTCGAAAAAAATGACATTAAATTAGATCTTTTGGCTAAAAAATTGACTGATGTTTTTTTTAAATAAAACGGTTTCGATGCGTGCGTCTTTTAAAAACATTTAAAGACATTTAAAAAAACCACACGTAAAAACACCATCCCTGCTGCCAACACTCTAAAATATCCGCAACCGAATGCAAATCCTAACCCCCCCCCCCCCACAGGCGGAGGGCAAGTTCTGGGTGGCGGTGGGGGACGACAACTACGGCGAGGGGTCCTCCAGGGAACACGCGGCCCTGGAGCCACGGCACCTGGGGGGCAAAGCCATCATTGTCAAGTCGTTTGCAAGGATACACGGTTGGTGGGGGGGGGGGGGTTGACTTGACATTTTTCTTTTGTGGGGTGGTTTTTGAGACGCGTGAAAAGTGGCCAGTTGCGAGTGTAAGTTGATTGATTATGACAAGTAAATAAATAAATACACTGTATACGCTGAGAAATTGTTCCAAAAAACTTTTTAAATAATCCAGTGGTGGAAAATTGCCAAAATCATTCCATACAATCGATTGTCAAGGATGCGGTAAAATTCTGCGCCACGCCTCTTCCCTCCCCCAAATATTCCAATCATTAGAGACTTGTCTTGCCACTTTTAACTTTACTTTTATGAACCCATTTTATTGTCACTTATCTAATTGGACCCCTGGGGCCGATTTCAAAAACTTGCACAGACATCCGTATTTTTTGCATTTTTGCATCGCAGAGACGAACCTGAAGAAGCAGGGCATGCTGCCGCTCACATTTGCTGATCCTAGTGATTACGACAAAATACGCCCTTCGGACCGCATTTCTCTGGTCGGGCTGGAGGGGCTGGCCCCTGGCAAGGTGGGCTACAGGGGCACGAAAAGACTGTGGAAAATGTCATGTAAAGTGTCAAAAGTCGTGTAAAATTCCCTGGAAAATGTCATGTGAAATGCCCGTGGAAAATGCCAAAGGTCAGGTGAAAACCCATGGAAAATGCCCCCCCCCGCAAAATTTGAAATTGGTTTACTGGATGTTTGACATTTTGCAGAACATTTAACATGACTTTTGACTAGGGTTGGCCGATGTTTTTTTTAAAACGTTTTTTTTAAACATCGAGTTAAAAAAACTTTGTTTTTTTTCCAGCCCTACTTTTGACACGTTTCGTGGGATTTAACATTTTACAGGGTCAGGGAGTGGCACCTGGGCTCAGTTCTAGATTCTGGCAGTACACCGTTACCGTAGATCCTCGATTAGTCCCCCTCTTGTATAATTCCCTGTCAGATGAGTACGAAAATGTAATCTTTATTGTGCTATTCACCCCCCCTCCAAGGACGTACGCAGGGGGGGGGCGGGGGGGGGGGGGGTGCGGCCGCCCCCCCGTTCCCGGGCCGGACATAAAAATTTGCCAGGAATGGCACTCTTCTAAAGCGATTTTGTAGGCACTTTCAAAAATTTTTGCGCGCAAGCGCGCAAATCACCATCCCATTGTTTAATGTGTATTTTCAGGAGCCTGAAAGACATTAAAAGTGTCCAACATGTGTCTTAGTCCTATATATAGGTCTAAATCGGTACCTATAGAGTATATGTTGGCGACAGCGCCGACGCCAATACTGCCATGGCGCTGGCGCCTACAAATGGCGCCAGCGCCATGGCTCCATTCCTCTCCTGTAGGGCCAAATTTTAGTGGGGGGGGGGGCGCCGCCCCCCCCGTTCGCCGGGCTCCGTAAACAATCCGCCCCCCCCCCCCCGCTCATAAATCCTGCGTACGTCCCTGCCCCCCTCACTGACACGGCGTATTCGAAAAATGTTGGAAAGTTTTTTAACTCATCACTTATGTAAGTATATACGCCAGGCACCGGTAATTCACCGGTACCGGTGCGTCAATTTCCGGTACACGAATATATTCCGGTGTCGTTTTCAGCCGGTGCGCTGCGTGGTGCGTCATTCGGACGGCAAGAAGGAGAAGTTTCTGCTGCGGCACACGCTGAACGAGCAGCAGATCGGCTGGTTCAAAGCTGGCAGCGCGCTGAACAAGATGAAACTGAGCATCGCCCGGGACAAGCGCAAGGCCCACTGAAACGCGTCGATGCAGTGCGGTCGATATCGAAGTTTTGGTGTCTCGATATCGAAGTTTTGGTGTCGATATCGATGTCGATGGCAGAAATTTTGAAGAAAAAATCTATATAATTTTGTAAAAAAATCACTGACTTTCATGTCTTCAAATACCGATGAGTAATTTGCTACATATTATTTTAAACGTGAAATGTCCAGACATTGTTGATCTACAGTGCTGAGCTGACGTTAAAAGCCGATGTAGATATCGATATCGAACATATTCTTACCGTCTGAACAATAAGAACTCTGTCTCAGACGAGTTTAGGTAATAAAATACAATTTGTGTTCCCCTCACGAAGGAATTTGTCTTAGAATATTGTTAACGACATAAAAATGCCATTCGCCTCAATTTTTGAGCAATAAAAATTAACCCCAAATCGAGATTAAATAATTAGCATTATTTATTAATAATTTGGCGAATGGCATGTAAATTATTGCAGGCATTAACCGGATATTTAAAAGAAAAAATGAGCATCACTCGTGTTTTATTCCCGATAGAATTCCGGGTATAGTTCATTTTTACACCTTTAATTCCCCAAAATTAGATCAGTAATGTGCGCTGTGCGCCACCAACTATTTTTTATATACCCTACAAATACTATAGTTTCGTCAATTTGGATGTACTTGTATGCAAATCCAAATTTGTGAAGGCATGTACGCACTCGGATATTTTTATTTTTTACATGTATGCACTGAGACATCGGTTAGTACTAATAATTTGGACCATTTGTTCAATTTCCCTATTGGAATTGTGATTTTTTGGTGCCAGTAGTTATTTTGTGCATTTGTTTTTGTCTCGTTTGGGCGACATATTTTTCGGTCCAGAGTGTTTCGTTCCACATTTTTCTATTTACTGATTTGCAAAAAACATCACGTGTTTGCTTTTGCAGTTTGTGTAAATCGTATGGGACGAAATATCTTGTGCCAGGTTGCCATGTGACGAAAAGTATATTTTTTCCGTATTTTTTACCAGGCGGCCGTCCCAATCCTTGTAAAGTTTAAAGTAAAGTGTCAAATGTCATGTAAAACGTCAATCAAACCAAAAGAAGATATCTTATCACTGAACTTTGCATGACAATTGACACTTTTCTTGACACTTGTCATTAACACTTTACTTTTGAAATGACATTCAACATTTCTCTTTACATTTGTCATGACATTTGACACTTTACAGGGCTCGGGACTGCCTCCAGACCAACAATTAGTGGATTTGAATGTGACCGGTGTGATCTGCGCCCCTGCTCAAACCCTAGAAAATATTACACATATTAGATACATATTACATATATTTGATTATTACATACGGATAATGCGAATGTCTGTGGCGCGTGTCCTCAATGAAATATAACTTTTTCTGATATAAAAATCAGATGTGGAGTCCATTCCATCTGCCTTCTGTAGCACCATAGACATTTTTCCATGTTTTGACATGACAAGTGCTCACATTTTTTACTCATTTCAGTTAGAACAGTTTTATCTTTGCAAATTTCTGCCAACTTTGTCAATTCGGGTACCGAGAACCGATTTGTCAACGATGGAGTGCAAGGTGACCGATTCACGAGGCCGGCTGGCAATTTCGGCCGTTTTCTAGTACTCTATTCAGCCGGTGCCAGTCCCAGACCCTGTAGAGTACCCTGTAAAATGTCAAATGTCATGCAAAGTGTTAAAAGTCATGTAAAATGCCGTGTAAAATTGCAACTGGGTTGCCATTTTGCAGGGCACTTTGCATGACTTAGTCCACTTTGCGTGGCATCTGACATTGTCCAGGGCACTTTGCAGGGTGCGGGACTGCCCCCGTGATGCCGAGCTGAAGCACAGATGGCCTGGACCAGGCGCCTGTGCGCAGACAATGGCTTGCGCTGCGACTTGGCAGCGCGCCAGAGCGCACGTATTGTCCACACATTCTTTGCACGTGTATTTTCAATTGTATTTGTAATACTGACCAGGGTACTCGAAAAGGTCCTTAACGGTTGGAAGTTCGGCCGCCCGCTTTGGAAGAGATTCTGTTAAGCAATTTACATTCGATCACCGAGCCATTTCTGTGTACAACTTGAAAGTAACTGTACGATAGCACGTGATAAAGCTGTCCATTCCTAACATAAATACAATAATACACGTTCTATATGTGGCAACAGAGTATACAAAGTCATTTTTTATGTGACAACAATGTTGTGGCTTTCTGTGATTCCTGGCACGCCAGGGGTCAAATCGGCCAGCTATCTATCTCTCTCGAGGCAAATTTTTTGGCTACTACCACCAAAGACCCTCCCCCCCCAAATCGCTCAGCTATCTATCTATCTGGAGTGGATTTTGAGAAGTTTTGCTCCAATTTTCACTCAAAATCACTAATTTTTGCACCTTCAAAATCGTGCTTTCCGGCTATATACATGGTTATATACCTATTTTTAGCCATTTTTAGCCTACTTTTGGCTACTTTTAACTGACTATTAGCCATTTTTTTTTACCTTTCTGCCTTCTTAACCTTGAAAAAGCCTATATATTGTGCCCCCGTAGCCGCCCCGCCAGCCCCCCCCAGAAAATTGTTTCAGCTATCTATCCATCCGGAGGAGCGATGTGCCATCTATCCAGCCCCCGCGAGGGCCAAAATTTTGGAGGCCCCTGTGGCACGCACACAGTTGCACATTTGTACACCGGCTTTGCAAGTGGCTGATTTACAATCATATGTAAAGAAAGCCAGGAAGGGAGATACTTTTCTCTGCAGAGTTAACTGCAGTGTACTTTGACGTGATTTTCATTTTTTATTTGGGACAATGGAATTATAAAAGAATTTGTCTAGACATATATACCGTATTTCCTCGAAGTACCCCCCCCCCCCCCCCTGGGGGGTGATTGTTTCATAGTGGTCCCGAGAGGGGGGGGGGGGGTATTTCGAGGGGGGGTTTATTATTTCGCCAGAAATTTTTTCAAATCCTAGTACAAAATCGTTGTTTGTGATGTACACTGGGGTAGAAAAATGCATCAATAACTGACATGTATAGACTCCTGTAGACTAATAGTAGTACGTAGATGGTATAAACCAGAGTTGCGAAAGTGTATTTACACTTACCCGAAATACCCAGGTAAATGGGTATTTATATTTACACTTACACTTACACTTTCATAAAATACCCATACACTTTCTTTACACTTTCCTGGGCAAAATACCCAGGTACAGAAAGTGTATTTCTTTCTTTCAGATAGCTCTGTTTTATGCTTTTGAGAAAGCATAAAATAGGGTCATGTACAAAAAATTCATTGAATGTATAAAATATGGCAAATGTACAAACTAGCCTTTGATCAGTACTAGTGATGGAAAAGCGCCAGGAAAAATGGCGCCAGGCGCCAATGGCGCCATTCAAAATGATGGCGCCGGGCGCCAGAGAAAATGGCGCCAGGCGCCAATGGCGCCACGGCGCCATCTGAAAAAATGGCGCCGGGCGCCAAAGGCGCCAGAAAAAATTGCGCCGGACGCCAAAATGGCGCCAAGGATAAAAGTCACCATTTTAGTGTGTATATCATAACATAAGTGTTTTTAGAAGCGCAATATGTTACCGTATTTTCTCAAAATGCCCTTTGAATTAACCCCCTTCGAAATACCCCCATGTCTGAGCGAGCTGGGAAAAAATAACCCCCACCCGACACCCCCGTCTGTAATAACGTACATCATGTTTGCAATGAACATGATGTTTTAATGGCTGCCAATTTACATGGCAGCTATACCGTATTTCATCAAAATACCCCCAGCGGGGTTATTTTCAAGTGCGCAAATTTCGAGGGGAGGGCGTTTCGTGGGGGGGGGGGTAATTCGAGGGGGTATTTCGAGGAAATACGCTACATTGACGCGACATTGTGTGACGATCTATGATAAAATGTCCAAAAATGTCCCATTTGGTCACATTTATTACCAGTTTTTGCTATAAAAACCGTATTCTTCACTACAATCCTGAAAATTGCTGGGGAAAAATAACCCCCCTCGAATAAGCCCACACCCTCGTTTTAACCCCCTCAAGATTTGCTGGCGAAATAATAGGGAAAGGGGGTGTTTAGAGAAAAGATGATCAATGCAATACTGTCAATTGGTGCTACACCAAATGAAAACATCCTGATGCCAATTTCGGTGTGGGGGCGTATTTGAACATTGTCATTATATTGTTGTTTGAAGTATTTTTTATTGTGTTATATGCTGAAAAAAAAAACTTGTAATGGTAGGAAAAATTACATATGAAATAAATACTAAACAGGTATACACAATCACATCATTGATTCAGCAGATACCGTAAATGCTCCAATAAGGCGACTGTCGGTTTATTGTTTTCAGCACATTTTTGGGGGTCACATTATTGGAGGGGTCGCTTTATTGGAGAGGGTCGCATTGTATTTTTCGACACCTCAACAACTCAACTGTTCATTCAACTCATATGAGCATGGCATCGTAAAGCAATATTGTAAAGCAATAATCACCACAAAGTCACAAAATTTGCTAAATTTGGGGTAAAGTTTGCCGAATTAGCAGCATCCGATCATTGCGACATCATTTTCAACGTCCGTTTTTTGTTTTTTATTCTTCTTGGGGGTCGCATTATTGGAGGGGGTCGGATTATTGGAGAGGGTCGCTTTATACTTACACAACGTGCCAAAGGGGGTCGTACTGTTGGAGAGGTCGCTTTATTGGAGGGGGGTCGTCCTAATAGAGCATCTACGGTAAGGCACTTGGATACGAACTAACATGAACACTCATCACGGGACTTTGGCGCGATTTGTGGCGCCATCCAGAACAATGGCACCGGGCGCCAAATTGGCGCCAGCGAAAATGGCACCAAGGGCGCAATGGCGCCATTCGAAATAATGGCGCCAGAGAAAAGCGCGCCAATGGCGCCATGGCGCTGGCGCCCTTTGGCGCCATTTAATGGCGCCATTCCATCACTAATCAGTACTCATGGTATTCTACAGTTTCATCATACTTTTGTAAAAAGGACAAGATCAACGGAAGTTCACCAACTGGACACAAAGTCAACTTTTGCATTGACATTTGCTGCATGTCCATTCTTGCATTTAAACAGTGTGTATCGCATTGCTTAATCAGTAAAATATCAACACTGAAACATAGCCATTATTAGGGAAATTCATACAACTACAGTACTTGTTACAGTCTGAAATGTTTCATAAAAGGCTGTAAAATGTGAAATAATGCATGAAAATGATAAATAAATTGATCTAAAGGTGAGAACAGTGGTGTTTTCTAATGCTCAACAGTGAGAGCTCTTTCTAACAAAATTTTTTACACTTACACTTTTTTTACACTTTCCTAGGTATTTTTAAAATACCTTACACTTTTGGTATCCATACTCAAAATTTGGAAAGTGTATTTACACTTACACTTTCCAAAAATACCGGTATTTTCACAACTCTGGTGAACACCATATAATGGCTGTGAAGCGACGGGCTCAAACGATTATGTTGAAGTTTCATTTATGTTAAAACATTATCTCTATTTCGACTCGTAATTATCTAAATACATACATAAAAAAAATTGCCAAGCGGCTTAGTAAAACTGAAAAGTAAAAACGCTTGCGGAAAGCTGTGAACCTTTCAATGCGATATCTGGTTACCGTATTTCTCCGTGTAAAGGACCCCCCGTGGAATCCCCCCGGGGTGTTACACAGCTGCATAGCACCCCCGGGATGCTATGCTAGGTTTCAAAAAATCACCCGATTTGAATTGCTTAAATGGTGGGCGCCACTCATTAATTATAATTCGCGGCACTCATTTTTCCATTGAATTCTACTGTATTTCCTCGAAATACCCCCCGGGGGGTGATTGTTTCATAGTGGTCCCGAGAGGGGGGGGGGGTTAAACGAGGGGGGGGGGTATTATTTCAGAAGAAAGTTTTTGAAAACCAAGTACGAAATTGTCGTCTGAAACGTACGCAGACGTCAAAAAATGCAACAAAAACCGCCATTTATAAGGTTCTGTAGACTAATATTAGTATGTATATGGTATGTACACTGTTCTAACGTGACACCGACATTGTTTTAACGTGTGTTCTGCAGTACACAGAACACAAACTACATTTATTGTCATGTACGTTCCCTTTACACTCAATTTGGGGGGGGGGGTATTTCGAGGGGGGGGGGGTGATTGTTTCATAGTGGTCCCGAGAGGGGGGGGGGGGTATTTCGAGGAAATACGGTAAATTCTTTATTCCGATTTGACCCGGGTTTTCAAACCCGAAAAATAAATCTTTCTGGACATTCTATTGTATACTTTAGACCACGAGAAGTCGTATACCAAAAGAATGAGTTCAATATCTCTTTCCAATCAAAAGTTATAGCACTTCAAACTTTCCACTCCCGTCTCCCATCCAACGATGGGTGAGTTCTCAAAATAAAAACACTTTCTGTATTTTGAGTTTTTCAAAAATGAATACTTGTGTTTTGAGTTTTTTTCACGAAAAAAACTTGAGTTTCTGTGTTTTATTTATGTGTTTTTTGAAAAAACTTGTGTTTTTTGGTAAAAACTCAAGTTTTTTGGTAAAAACTCACGTTTTTTGATAAAAAATGACGTTTTTTGGTAAAAACACGAGTTGTTTTACAAAAAAGTTGCATTTTACAGCATTTTACTGTTGAAACAGGGCTATTTACACAGGTCCCGGCCGGGGACCTGTCCCCAGCAAACAAATTTTTTTTCAAAAGTCTGTACTTGGCGTGTATTGTTTGTTTGCATGTTAATGAGGTGAATTATCACCAAATTAGCATGCACAAAATTTTTGCAAGACAGTTACACACGCCGATGCATATTTTTTGGGTGGGTGTGTAAAATTATTCCGATTCATCTCAAATTTGGCATGCGTGTACTCCTTTGTTTAGTGAGTACGCATGCCAAATTTTAGCTCCGGGCGGTTACCGGTTTTTTTTATACTTTAATTTTTTTGATCACTGTATTTTTGTATAGTGATCGAAATCCTGCCGGGGACGTTCGTCCCCGGTCAGGGGCAAAAATTCTTTGTTTACTGAAAACAAAATTTTCTCACCATTTCAGCGTTGCCGGGGACCGGGCCCCGGCAGGATTTTGATCACTATACAAAAATACAGTGATCGAAAAAAATTGAAGTATAAATAAAGTGACAACCGGTAACCGCGCTGAGCTGAAATTTGGCATGCGTACTCACTAAACGAAGGAGTACTCACATGCCAAAATTCAGACAAATCCAAAAAAATTTATACACTCCCCCAAAGAAAATGCATCAGCGCGTGTAACCGTCTCAAAACAATTTTGTGCATGCTAATTTGGTGATAATTCACCTTATTAACATGCAAACAACCCAAACACGCCCATTATTCACTTTTGAAAAAAATTATTTTTTGCCGGGTCCCGGTCCCCGGCCGGGACCTGTGTAAATAGCCTTGAAACAGTGGTTTTCTTATCAAATATTGGTTTTGCATACGTTTTGTTGTGTATTGGAAAATTTTCATTAGTTCACTGGAGGTAGTTCCAAATGGGTGACCAATACCTTTGACAACTTGGGAGGTGAGGAGCCCTCAGCTCAATTGTGTGAGCTAGCAGACTGTGGTGGACACTCCTAAACACTTCGATCACAGTCCCTGATATTGTTGAAACCACCAGGAGATGCTGACACCATTACTTTTTGGATACTTATTTCATCATTAAACTTGGATACTTTGTACATATTTACACACTATACACATACATAAATACCTTACTGCACATTCACACATTGTTCTGTTCAAATCTTATGCCTTCAATTGCTTGGATAAAAAAAACTCAAAAACATTTCCGTATTTTCTGTGTTTCCGTGTTTCCGTGTTCTCCAAAAAAGAACTCATTTGAGTTTCCGTGTTTTTCAAAATTGTTGAGTTTCCGTGTTTCTGTGTAAAACAAAAACACGGAAACTCAATGAGTTTCCGTATTTAATATGTGTGTTTTTGCCATCGTTGCTCCCATCCACATAAATCACTACATGAAGAACGATGCATGCAAATTCAAAAGTCGGTATCTCGACCATTTCTGGGCGGATTTTCGTCAATGAACACTTAAAATGATCAGGATAACCTGAAGATTTAAATTTCATTGTCAATATATCAATATATTCAATCAGTTGCAAAAAAATAATAACACTAACAAATAATAACAAAAAAACGATAAAATATTGCGAATTCTTGTCTGTAATTATCATGACAAAATAATATATAGACTGGGCCGTTTGGGTTGCAAACTTCAGTACGGCTGTGCTATGGAGTCTACTCTATTGTGTTTAAATTTCATTGTGATAGCTCAACGATAGCTCAAGCTATCGCGTTTTTCCGGCGTTTACTAAAGATACCCACCCCCGTTTATTTAATTAAAGCATACCGTGTTACCTCGAATTATCCCCCCTTGAATTACCCCCCCTCGGATTCACCCCCCTCAAAATGGGCTGGGGAAATAAGAACCCACCTCCCCCCCTCGAAATACCCCCTTCAGAATGATGTACATCATGTACATAATAAATACGTCATGTATGCAATGTAAATACATGATCTAAATTACTGTTGATTTGCATTGCAGCTACAGATAGAGTAGTTTGTGTAGCTATCATCGTTTTTATGTCTAAATAAATCCTGTTTGGACCTCGTTTGGGTATGCAAATGCCTACTAATTACTACGATCCTTACGAAAATTTCTGACGAAATAATACCCCCCCCCCTCGAATAAACCCCCCTCAAATTTTGCTGGCGAAATAATAAACCCCCATGGGGGTATTTCGAGGTAATACGGTAATTCAATCCAATGATGAGAGGAGAGCGCATCCACCCAAAAAACGTGTCCCCGGATGCGCGAGCACTCGGCATTCCCATTTCACCACGTAAATGTAACGCATCCGGGGGAGCAAAGCCACTCGACTCCAGTTCGGCAATCGGCGGCAGGGACACGCTCCGGGGACTCAGCCCAGCGCCAGGTGCAGCCCCCCACTCATAGGGGATTTTGAGGGTAGCATTTTAGGGGGGGGGGGGGGTCGGCCCCCGAGCACGTGCTAATAACTAAGGAATGGCTTGGTGGAAAATGTTGAAATTTTGATATATTATAGTTTCAGGTCGGGGCTAATTACAAGTCCGAGGAAATTTCGCTACGACCCCCCTGACTGGAGATAGGGTGGGTCCATAAAAATGTCGTTTTTGCGAAATTTTTCGGTGTCGCTCAGAACATGTTAACTTTGCACAGCAATAACTTGGTGATTTGTCAACCGATTTTTGTCGTTTAACTTTCATAAAGATCACAAATGTTTGGAGAGTTCATTTCTGGAATCAAATCGGTGATTTTCAATTGTGTATATATCGATTTGGTCGAATTTCCGGGTGTAAAATTTCGCGCAAAATTTTCGTTTTAGACATGCTTAGGGTGTCAAAAAATTTTTTTGACGGAAAACGGAAACGGAAACGGAAAAAAATTTCAGCGGCCGGAAAACGGAACGGAAAACGGAAAAAATTTGCACTTGGCGGAAAACGGAAACGGAAACGGAAAAAAAATTTCAGTGGCCGGAAAACGGAAAAAGGGGCCGGAAAAACGGAAATGGAAAAATGGAATTTGCATGGAAATGGAAAAATTTGCTGAAATTTTGCCAAAAAAACGATAAAATTCGCTTAAATTTTGCTGGAAACGGAATTTTTTTCACATAATTGACAATCTGCATGACTGTTTACCAGTTTGGCTGGAACAGAAAACAGAAAGTTGAGCCAGAAAAGGGTAAAATGATGCAGAAAGCAGGAAATTGAGGCGGAAAACGGAAAAAAGGCGGAAAAACTGGAAATTGAGCCAGAAAACGGAAAAAAGGCGGAAAAACTGAAAATTTAACCGGAAAACGGAAAATGAGCCGGAAAACGGAAACGGAAAAAAAAATGGCCGGAAAACGGAACGGAAAACGGAAAAAAAATTTCAGCGGCCGGAAAACGGAACGGAAAACGGAAAAAAATTGCCTGCGGAAAACGGAAACGGAAAACGGAAAACGGAAATTTGACACCCTAGACATGCTTTCTTATACTCCTGATCGAGAGAAACTAAAAAAAAAAAATTAGATCGATAGCTCTTTCCAATCAAAAGTGATGACACTTCAAACGTTCGCCTTTCATCCACACAAATAACCACATGAAGAACTTCAAAACTCCATATCTGGACCATTTCTTGGCCGATTTTCATCAATAAGCACTTAAAACGATTGGAATAACCTGGAAATTACGTTTTCGTTGTTTATTTATCTATATGTATTTTTATCCTGATAATTACACAGAAGAATTTGCGTTATTTTGTTGTACGGTAAATCTGATCGAATATATACATAAATGGACAACAAAAATGAAATGTTCAGGTTATTCCAATCATTTGAGGTGCTCATTGACGAAAATCGGTCAAGAAATCGTCCAGATATGGAGTTTTGAAGTTGCGTGCATTGTTCTTCATGTGGTTATTTGTGTGGATGGGAGGCGAAAGTTTCAAGTGCTTTAACTTTTGATTGGAAAGAGCTATCGATTTCATTTTATTATTTTTGAGTTTCTCTCGATCAGGAGTATAAGATAGCATGCTCAAAAAGATTTTTTTGCAGGAAATTTTGCATTCCGAAATCGGGCCAACTCGATATAAAAAATATTAAATGTCACTGACTTGACCCAAAAAATGAACTCTCCATACATTCATGATCATTTTAAAAGTCAAACGATAAAAATCTGTAAAGGAATGGGCAAGTTATTGAGGTGCAAAGTTTGCATGTTCTGGGCGACACCCAAATTTTTTCGCAAAAACGACATTTTTATAGACCCACCCTATCTCCAGTCAGGGGGGTCGTAGCGAAATTTCCTCGGACTTGTAATTAGCCCCGACCTGAAACCATAATATATCAAAATTTCAACATTTTCCACCAAGCCATTCCTTAGTTATTAGCACGTGCTCGGGGGCCGACCCCCCCCCCCCTAAAATGCTACCCTCAAAATCCCCTATGCCCCCACTTCCCGCTGGCAGCCCCGGGCAAAGTGTAAAGTGTAGAATGTGAAAGTAAAGTGTCATGTAAAATGTCAATCAAAACGAGAAAGAAAAGGTTTTTTTACTGAATTTTGCATGACAATTGACAGTTTACTGTGCACTTTACAGGGCTTGGGACTGCCACCTGGAGCCAGATTAAATGGGATGTAGGGTGCTTGTAAGCCATACACGAGGGTCAATGTGTAAAAGCTTTGGACCCCAAGGCAAAAAGCGTGTAAAAGCCACCCACATCTTTGGACCCCAAGGCAAAATGGCTACTATCCTGAATCGACCCACCAAATTGCGCAGCTGTATCAATGTTAAGCAAATTTATAGCAACTTTCCCCAATTATTACTCAAAATCGGTGAATTTTGCCCTCCAAATCTCTATTTTACACTTCGCTATACTTTTAACCTTTTTTTCGCTATTTTTAGCCAGCCCTCTCCTTTCTGCCTCCTACACCTTGAAAAAGGCGATATATTGAGCCCCCGGGAGTGTACCGAGCCTCATAAACATTTGCAGCTATATATCTTTCCCGGGGGTGAGTTGCTATCGATCCAGCCCCAACCCCCCCCCCCCCCCGACCCCCTCCACCCCCAGAATCCTGGAGTTCACTCGCGAGTCAGTCACCCTGAATTGTGATCAGGGGCGAGTTCCACAAAAAAGAAAAGCAATATGGAAAGTCAACTGAAAAGTGAACTGAAAAGCGAAGTGAAATTTTGGAGTGAAGTTTTTTTGAATAGAGTAACATTTTCAATTCCAACCGATGCATGCGATAAATCGGCACGTTTCCCATTAAATCAGCATGCTTTAAAAGTCACAATTCGGCCTTGACGCTTTTCTTTATTTTATTGATATTTTTCACTTCGCTGCTCAGTTCACTTTTCAGTTCGCTTGTCACCTACTTTTCCCCTCCACTTTTTGCGAAATTGGCGCCAGATATCAGTGTGAGCCGTAAGTGCACTGATAAAATATTGAAAGATATAAAATTGAGAAAAGATAAGAAAAACAAAAAGATTGAAGAAAAGTTGTCGATATTCTATACGATATAAATATCAATCAAACCCCAGTCCACTGCACAACAATCAGCCACTTGACAAACGATAGACTCTCTTGCAGATACCAAAGAGTCACTGTGAAGTGTGAGCAGACTGTGTCAGCTTGGTGCATTTGGTGCACTTTGTTGGAGCATTATTTCAACTGTGATCAGGAATAATGTGCACCCTACTCTTTCATCAATTCACTACCGTGCAGAAAAGTTGGGACTCTGCATGCTGCAGGACAGGCTGTCCGCGAAAATATACCCCGTGTTATATGTACGTGGTATACCGCGTACCAGTATTTATTTGTGCGGTTTTGTTTACGACAACACAGCAAAAAATGGACCTGTGATGCGTGTGGAAGCAGGCTGGATGAGCGTGAAAGCGGCGCGCTTCCACACGCTTCCACCAACATCACGAGATTCTGGGTGAAGTGTCTTCTACACGCTTCACCTAGCTTCACCACATGCTTCACGCGCATCCAAACATGTGGAAGGCACTTCACGGCGCTGGCGCTTCCACACGCTTCCCCCGCGTATACATTTGCGTGGGAGCGCCATATTAAGAAGCGTGAAGTGCCTTCACGCAGATTTTCGTGATGTGTGTGGAAGCGCTGGCAGCTTGGTGAAGCGTTCGGGAAGTGTTGGCGTGAAGACACTTCCAAACGCTTCACCGCGCATCCACACACCAATTTTTTTGCTGTGTAAGTTCGCTAACACAGCACATTATGGGTTAAGCGGGCGCGCGCGTAATAGGGGTCAATCCATTTAGCGCGGTACTTATTTTCACTCACATGCATCATTTAGAACAAATCGTGTTACATGATTTGTCATACCCCGAAGAAAATATTTTTATGATGTATTTCTTGCATCACATCAAAAATATTTATCGGTGCCTGGCACTCCACAATTATGCAAGCGCACGGCCGATTTCCTAATCGTCAGGGCGGATTAGCGGCTCGCGCGTAGGCGGGGTGCTGTGTGACAAAAATCAGTTGTTACTTATTCTTTCAAAGTTTTTTTGTCATGTAGGGACGCTGCGGCGGCGGTCTGTGGCATTTTATTATTTGACCCCCCTCCCCGTGCTGCGACATTTGGGCAGTTGTGAATACTCCCCTGTGACTTTCAAAAACATCATCATGTAAAAAGTCCAAATTTGGTTGTATGTGGTGGCTTAGAGTGCCCCCCATTTTTTTTTCGTTTTGATTTTTCCTGTGCACTCATGTAACATCAACCATACCCCATGTGAACAAAAACCCTCAAATCATCATTTTTTCAATCCAATATTTTTACAACCACATGGTATTTTCTAAACACATGTCTGACCCAAATAAACAGTTCGTCATGTTGTAAAATTTGTTTTTATGTGGTATAACACATCAGTATAACAGGCTTTTCTGGTTTTTACAAATAATTGGATGGGGTGTACGTTTTTCTATAAAGTGCATGTCTTCTAATAATGAGGTAAACAAATATGTATAACCTGCCCTGTTGCGTGTTATTGAAACATCTATTTTCTTCGCACACGCTCATTTGCGCGTTAGACGGGTAAGGTATTGATTTCCAGGTGACCTCTGTTTACGTAACAAACAAAAAGATGTGTTAGCAGGGGGTACAGATTGAATTATAAGCGTGTTATACTCGTTGTACATGATACTCTGCCCTCGCACTGATTTATGTCTCGTGTTGGAAGCATGCCAATCACAGCAAATAATGTGCTCGTGAAGTGCACTGAAGTGGTCTGAAGTGCCCCTTGTGATCACACTTCAGAGCCTGATCACGCCTGATCACCAGGCACTTCACCGCCCGTGATCACACTTCAGAGCCTGATCACGCCTGATCACCAATGGAATGCACTTCACCGACACTTCACGAATTTTATTACTCAATTGTTTACAGAAATAAAAAATCAGAAATTTGTGAAGTGCGTTGAAGTGCCTGCAAGCATCTGCGTGAAGGCACTTCACCGCAGATCACAGCAGATCACCAGCGCATTTTTTGCTGTGAATGATATTCAAATCATGCGATTTACGTAAAAAGATGGAAAAATTCATCGATGTGAATATATTAATGAACAACATTATAACAACAATCAATTTTGTCATCTTTTTCTGAAACTCGCACGCGTTAACCATCGTTGGCACACTTCCAGCGGGAACCACGCGTGCAAGGTGTAAAGTAACCGGAGTATACGTGGTATACCAAAAAAACCTAAATCTTGTGGCCAGCCTGCTACAGGATGAACATTGCCAAAAGTTGAAAATGATGAATGTGCACAATGTTTGGATACCATTCTTGGGTACTCTGGGGGGTTGGCTACATGTGCCGGGATGGCCAGCTCTCAAGTTTGTATGTGCATATATTCTTAGTGCAGTAACATAATGCACTCACTTTGTTTGGTTTTCAGAATAGTTGGGACTCTGCTTGTTTTGGGCAATAGCTGCCCATTTTCTTATTTTAAAGTTTGTGTTCAATGCCTCTATTCATTTTCAAACAAAATTTTCAATATGGTGACTGCCACACTGTGTTGCTAAGCTCTGTGATCAGCAGGGGATCTTTTAAAGCTAGAACAGGAGATGGTACTGCAAATGGGGAACTGTGGTATCTATTTATTTTAGCCACAGTTTTGCATCCATTGCCATCCCATGGGAAATGGAGGTAGGCATACTAATCAGTGGGGCTACTTGGTGTGTAAATTTGAGGCTTTGGTTTTGCTCTATTGGGGAGAACAGTTGGCCCAACCGTCATGTAATGTGCGATTATTTTGTATGGAAGAAAGTTTGAAGTGCTATAACTTTTGATAGGGAAGAGATATTGAAATAATTTTTTGGCATAGTAATTATATGTGTGTCATAAGTATATGATAGCATGTTTAAAAATGTTTCCATATAAGTCAAATTAGCATAAGGAATTTAGACAACAGTGATAACTTTGAAGTGCTATAACTTTTAATTGGAAAGAGATATGGAAATGATTTTTGAGCCAGATGAATTTTTTTGTCAAGTATATGATTGCACATTCAGAAAAATATATTTTTCATGTTGAAAAAAAGGTCAAATAAGCATTCGGAATTTAGACGTCACTAATCCGATCTCAAAAGTGAAATCTACAGGTTGTACCGATCATTTTAACTGTTGAACGATCCAAAACGGCCCAGAAATGATTGAGTTATAAAACTTCAAACTCAATCATCCAAATCAGCCATTTTTATTTTTTTAATCGACCACCTTTATATGGAACCCCCTTATCTCTGGTCTGGGGGATCATTCAAGCAAGCAAATTTTTTACCGGTAGCCCAAACCTCAAACCCCAACATACTCGAATTGCATCAAAATTGGGCAAGAGACAAGTCACTGGGAAGCGACAAAAGTGTTTTGGACCCACGGCCTCCCATTTCTCTATTGAGAAAAGTCCCAACTTTTCGGCACGGTAGTGCATTATAATACTTCCATGGGGCATGGGTAGTTTCTGATAGCTTTTTTTATGTTTCCAGCAGTAGCCAGATTCCATTCTGAAGTAATGCGGGTAAAGTATGCCCTACAAGCATGGCAAATTTAAATGGGTTAAGAAAATTTTGGTACAAACAAATTGAAAATATATTTCATCACAATTCTAAAAGGTGAGAAGGGTAGTTTGGCAGTTTTCCAAGAAACTTTTCCACAGCGATCCAGAGTTGTTAGAATTACTGAATTTTTTAAAAAGTATATGTAAACATAAAGCATTTTTTCTACTTACCACAATGTATAGAAAACGTAAAATACATTTTTTACTCGTACTTACGCGTAAATCTGAGTACCGTATTCTGACCACAAATTCATAGTGCCCATTTTGAGGGGGGTATTTCGAGGGGGGGGGGGTATTTCGAGGGGGGTATTTCGAGGGGGGGGGGGTATTTCGAGGGGGGTATTTCGAGGGGGGGGGGGGGGTATTTCGAGGAAATACGGTACTTTTTTGTTAGTTTAGAAACTAGTACTTTTCTTCATAGAATATGTAAAAGTGGGCACTTTGTCATGCATGTTCAGCACAAAGTATGTTATTCCATAAGAAAACGATAGATAAAATAGTTATCTAAGTGTCTTTATGTGAGCAAAAGTGGGTGTCCAAAAATTGTAAAATTTCAAAAATTTTAAACGTAAATGTATATATCGTTCACCTAATGAATTTATGTAGATGTTTGTTTACACTTCCGAGCTTACAGTAATTAAAACATTTCAGTTCTACTTCGACGTTGGGTTTGGGCGATTCGGTGGGCGAACGTGGCGTTAACGTTTTTTGGCGACGTTGCTGCGCTACATTGGCAACGTGTATTTCCGTTTTTCCGGTGCCCCATTGTGTTATGTATGTCCATTTGGCCAAGGAAAGGATTGGAGGTATTGAGGATCTGACACAAAGTTGACGCTGTGATGTAAATAGCTGTTTTTTTTCAATGTCTAGATTTTTTTTATCCATTAGGTATTTTTTTTTTGAGTAAAGAAGTGTGACAAGTGAGGTGGCAATGATTTTATTTGTGGCAAATTGACTAAAAAGTAATTTTCTAATTTTACCTGCAGTTTAGATTGCATAATAAAGTTTTGATTATTTTTTCCTAAAGTGAAAGAGTGATGCTGTTGTTGCGTGTCGTGGTGCGTGAATGGTCAGTGATGGCTGAGGACACATAGGTTGATATTTGACTTTGACTTTTGCTGTAATTTTGGAAGTGAGGGCCGTGGCTATTGGTCTAGTATGCACTGTGCATTTCTGCATTTCCGATTGAGAGACAAAAGTTAACTTACAAGCGATTTTACAAAAGTACACTGATTATAGCGGTGCGGTGAGGATTGGTGTTGAAAATGAGAGGTAATTAAAAGAATCGAGTCTAACTCGACAAACATGAGTTCATGTTTAAATGCCTACTCCCTTGGCTTGTTGTGAGAACAGCCCAGTCCGCCGATCTCATCGAAACAAGCACCCATACAGTGACAAGTGTACTTATTTTTGAGTGGATTGAACAGTTCGGTATTTTCGGGGTGTGGTTTTTGCGCAGTGCGTATGGGACCAAAAGCCATGGTTAACTAATTAAAATTCTGGTAGCAGAATGAGTGGTGTAGCAGCGAAAGTGGTCATTCTCTAGAGATGAGTGTCTTTGGTGGTCAGTGGCTGTTGCGTTTCGGCATGTGACAATGGATTCACTTAAGTATTTCGTTCAATTTCGAATTTCTAAAAGTCATGCAATCTAAACATGCATTTGAGCTAAAAAGATTGAAGTTGTCAAGTTTCCGGTTGCCAATCATTTGCGTTCGTATTTTGCGTCATACCGATTTCACATTCGTTTTAACTTTAGGTTTGGTAGGGAATAGGTAAAACTCGAGTATGTTAATTTTTGTCCGATTTTTTTAGTTTTGCAACTTCGCTATTTTTTATCTACCTAATCCTAGATCGTTTTTTAAGTATTTCCTTTTCCTAAACTGATAACTTGACATTCGGATATTTAGGAATTTATGCAAATTTCGTGATTGATCTTTATTATACAAAGAGATGAAATAATAAGCCACTTGGTTTTCCTGTTTTTTCCCCGAATATTTTGATAAGTGTAAAGGTGATCTGATTTGAGTGTGTATTTTATCACTCTGGTGGAATTTCCGCTTAGCGTCTTTAAAACGGTACCGTAATTTTATTTTTCCTTGACAGTCAGTGTGAAAGTTAATTCCAATTGCCTTACCGGTATCCTAATCTCATCATGGATTATCCCCCTTATGACATTTTGTCATTGTGCATTAATAATACGTGTGCGTCTTACGTTTTGGATATCAACGTTATTTTTGTTTACTATACGCTCTTTTTGCTAATGGGATTGTTGCCTATTTGTTTCGCTTATCGCTGTGTGTTTCCCCGTTTGTGTTGGTGGTTTTGGATTTTCGGTAGAATTCGCTGAGTAATTTTTGAATCGCCCGCCATTTTTTTTTGCGCTAAAACAAGTTTTTATAGTATCTCCTGTGTTTTTCCTTTTCTTTTCATTCTTCTCGCATTCGTTCATTTTCTATTTTCGTACTCGTTCCCGTTCCCATCCATTTTTGCGCGTGAATTCTTTGTGTTTTTGTGTACGTTGATCGACATATCCTGTAAACTGACGCCGTGAATAATTTAGGTATGCCCATTTTCAAATTCCGTGTGTCCGTCAAATCGGCTGTAAGCATGCTTCTCGTGGTATGTGGAAGTGCTGTCTGGACTTGGCTTATGTTGTTGCGTAAAAAAGCATACCGTAATTTAGAGTAGTGCTCGATTCAGTCGAATTGCTTCGGTTTTGCTTGAAGTATTTTCGAAAGTATTGTGCCGCTGGTTAGAAACTCGTTCTCAGTTTGTTCCCTGTGCTCTACTGGAATGTGTGAATTCTGAGTCTAAAATCGCCTAAAATAAAAACTCTTCTAAAAAAACTTCGGACCCCTTGGTGTAAATTAGACATTCAACTAACTACTAGCGCGTTGATAAAAACGCCATTCGCTAAAAGCTAACTTAATTGACGTAGCGTACACCTGTGAATTCACTCCGGTGGATTCACCATTGTGTGTTGCGAATTCAATCGGTAGTCGTTTTTCCGTTGCCTTACTTTGTCGCTCATCCAACGAGTAGGTGTGAGATCGGTAAAACTTGGCAGTGTGCCATAGTAGAAATTGGTTGAGTAAAAAGCAGCCGGTGAAAATTCATGACATTTATTCTAGGACATAAAAATAGCAATAAGAGCTGGACGAATTGGCCATTCCATCGTCCCTTTCCCGACTCGACTCGTTTCCACTTCTGTTATCTCTGCAGCCGTTTCATGTGGTTGTTGTGTAAGAAAAAGCATATTCTTTAGTATGAATTTCGTGAAAATTTCTGGCGAAATAATAAAACCCCCCTCGAATTAACTCCACATCAAATTTAGCTGGCGAAGTAATAAACCCCCATGGGAGTATTTCGAGGTAATACAGTATATGATAATGTATTTATCGTGTACGTACGTCGTGTGTACCTTTTAACAACTTTGCAGCTATGTTCAGTGTTCATTGAGTGAATACAATAGTGTAACATGATATATTCATGACATGATATTCCGTGATCAATTATCATGCATTTTGGGCAGTTTCTGAAATCCATGCACAAAATCTCTATAGAACGTGTAAAATTGCACTCACCTCAGATGGGAATCGAACCCACACCTCTCGCATTGAATACGAGCGCCCTAACCGCTTGACCACAGAGACGGCTTGGCTCTGGCCACTATTAGGGACTGACATGCAGCGACATGCCCTTAACACTATCTATACATCAAGTAAAACAAAGCCATGCACTAACAATGTGTGCTACATATGCAAGTCTGTACAGTCTGGCAACAGAAACCCAAAATTCACTGAAAATGGATGCATGCATTGGCATGTTGCCAGCGCTGCTGCAGCTGGTGGCCGCGGCGCGGGGGGCTGGCCAGTGCATCCAGCCAGACAGGGACACCATTTTCGACCAGTGCTCCAGTGAGTGACGTGTTTCTTCTAAATAATGGCATACCTCCAATAGAACGGCATCTCCAATAGAACGGCACCTCCAATAGAACGGCAGGTTTTGGCATGTTTTTGCACTCACGAACAGAATAGAACGACAGCCACCAATTGAACAGCTCTACTAATAAAAACTAGTAAAAAAGTTGATGAAAAAATAGAACAGGGCTATTTGGACTTGCAAGTGGCAAGATATTTTTCAAGTAAAGAGCCGGCTAATATAATTGAGCTTTTGATGACATCTGGATTCTATCAATTCTATCTCACTCCCCAAGCACAGTTGGGCCAGGTGGTCTGGTGTGAAGTTGCCCCCAAGTGTTTACTACATGCACCCCTGGGGGCCCCTGTGGCTGCTCTGATGTAGCCACAGGGGCACCTCGTGTAAAAAAATAAAATTTTCATCTGGCCAATATAAATGAGCTTTTTCGAAATTTTGAAAAAATGGCATTTTTATATTGTAAAAGCACTGGAAAAGCTCACAGGTAAATGAAAACAACCACACTGTAAGAGTACCAACTTTTTTTGGTGTCAAAGGGTTCAAGTTCTCTGACAAGCCATCAAAGACTACCTGAACAAATCCCTTTGACATGCAGAAATCATTTTTTTTCACAACTGGTGCTAAGTGAAACCTTTATTATGGGGGCTCACCTTTGGGTGCCATATACACCTTGACGTGGTGCATCTTTTACCACCCCTCCTCCCTCCCTGAACCCCGCTCAAAAAAGTTGTTGTTGAACAAAAGAACAAACTTTTATTATCTGGAATGTCATTTTGGATTTGTGTTCAACTGGGCCTAGAAATATTATTGTGCTGGCTGCTGACCATTGGGACTTTTTGGCTGGCGAGTAGTGAGCAAGGGGAGACCACTGCAGACAGTGTAGCAGATATGTCTGGGGCCACTTGAACACAAATCCAAAATGATGTTCCAGGGGCCAGTTCCGCAAGTAGACAAGTTAAGAGTTAAAAGTTAAGAGTTGAGTTAAAGGTTAAAAGTTGAGACAAAAGTTGAGTTAAAAGTTAAGAGTTGAGTTAAAGGTTAAAAGTTGAGTCAAAAGTTGAGTTAAAAGTTAAGAGTTGAGTTAAAGGTTAAAAGTTGAGTTAAAAGTTAAGAGTTGAGTTAAAGGTTAAAAGTTGAGTCAAAAGTTGAGTTAAAAGTTAAGAGTTGAGTTAAAGGTTAAAAGTTGAGTCAAAAGTTGAGTTAAATGTTAAGAGTTGAGTTAAAGGTTAAAATGTGAGTTAAAAGTTGATTTAAAAGACAAATGGGTCATTCGTTGCAGAAGCGCGATACGCTGATCTTCAATCATATTTTGTCCCCGCACGGCCATTTTGAAACAACGTTCCGCGATTTTTTTTTTAGCGATAATTTTTTTGGATACGTTATTTTCAAATGTCGTGCATACAACATTGGCAGCATGCCAGCGAACAGCCGTAGCAATACCAATTTCACATTTTTATTTTTTTACCATCATTTTCCACTTGTCTTTTAACTCTCAACTCTCAACTCAACTCTTAACTCAACTTTTAACTCAACTCTTAACTCTTAACTCAACTTTTAACCTTTAACTCCACTCTTAACATTTCACTCAACTTTTAACTCAACTCTTAAATTTTAACTTTTCTCTTAAACTTTAACTTTTCTCTTAAACTTTAACTTTACTCTTAACTCGCCATTTGTCATTTTACTCAACTCTTAACTTTTAACTCTTAACTTGTCCACTTGCGGAACCGGCACCTGATGAAAAAAATTTGTTCTTTTGTTCAACAACAACTTTCTTTGAGCGGGGTTCAGGGAGGGAGGAGGGGTTGTAAAAGATGCACCACATCACGGTGTATATGGCACCGAAAGGCGACCCCCCATAATATAGGCATTGCCAATACAGGCAATTCCCAAATGTCCCATTTGTACATGCAAATATACAATATGCACAACCACGTTGACAGTTGACATAAGGTATAGGTAACTATTATAAAGTTGTGATGAGTTTTTTCTCACTCGGTCAACATCATAGGCGGCGTAAGTGCTTGTGCGCTTGTGAATGTCACAAGCGGAATTTTCGGTGTCACAAGCAGAAATACCTATGTTCACCTAGTAAAAAGTGCACAAGGTCAAATTTTGGCCAATGTGATTGTGAATGTCACAAGCACAAATTGGGACCTTGCGCCGCCTACGGTCAACAGGGTACTGGGGGAGTTATTCAAGAAAGGGAGTTTACCGTATTTCCTCGAAATACCCCCCCCCTCGAAATACCCCCCCCCCCCTCGTTTGACCCCCCCTCTCGAGACCACTATGAAACAATCACCCCCCCTCGAAATACCCCCCCCCATATTGAGTGTAAAGAGAACGTACATGCCAAATACTGCAGTTTGTGTTCTGCACTACGCAGAACACAAACTGCAGTATTTGTCATGTACGTTCTCTTTACACTCAATCTGGGGGGGGAGTGATTGTTTCATAGTGGTCTCGAGAGGGGGGGGGGGGGGCAAACGAGGGGGGGGTATTTCGAGGGATGGTATTTTGAGGAAATACGGTATATATATATATAATGGGTCGATATAGTCCTCATAACTCAAGGACAGTCGGGCAATATAGTCCTCGAGGACTATATCATCCCCCGGGGTAAGAAGTCCATGGAGGGATATATACCTGGAATCCTTTGTTATGGTGCATTTGTAATGGTGGGAAACACAATTTAACTTTAAAAAAATTTTTTTTTCACCCGATCTTTAAAAAACGACAGTTTTCAGAGGCTTTTCACGTGTTACTTTTAACACCCCCTAAGAATACACCTAGAAATACCCCCACCAAAAGTCCAGAGTTGTTAAAAGTACCAAACTTTTTTCAAAGTATAAATACCATAAAATGTACTTTTCCCATGGAAAACGTAAATGTGAGTATTGTTAAGAAAAGCCACCCCAATTTTTGCTCAAAACTCAAACTGCAACAAAGTGAAGCTTCTGAAGCGAACAAACAAACAACTATTTGAAGTGCTTTTTGACTATATATGTGCTTGTATACATTTTTGACCACTTTCCACTATTTTTCTCATACCATATTTCTTCTAATAGAATGGCATACCTCCAATAGAACGGTAAGTAGAAATTATGTTGTAAGAGTACCAAAACACACAAATATATGGGGAATTAGTGGTTAGAACATCCGGGCTGTTCAGAACAATGATTCAGTCGTTGTTTTCACATTTGGTTTTGTTTGAATTGATAATGTGATATTCAAGTGCCTCTCATGTCCACTACAAAATACCATTGTTCAATTGAAAATTCTGTGAAAAAGTTTGATGACAAAAATAGAACAGCAGCCTCCAATAGAACGGCACCTCCAATAGAATGGCAAGTAAACAAGTTAATTTAATGGATTATGGAACCAAATGCCTCAAATACGATAACTGTGCCTGTTTCCCAAAAATGTTTATCAGTCAACATTTGGATACGCGATACGCAGGCAGCAAGCCGACGACAGTTGTGACCACGACCAGGGGGCACTCCCAGACCATGTAACGTGCCCTGTAAAATGTCAACTGTCATGCAAAGTGTCAAAAGTCATGTAAAATGCCCTGGAAAATGGCAAATGTACATTTGCCATTTTGCAGGGCTTTTTGCGTGACTTTTGACACTTTGAATGACATTTGACATGTTACAGGGCACTTCACAGGGTCTGGGAGTGCTCCCAGGGCAACTGCAGCACCGACCACCACATTGCCGTACAGAATTTGTGACACCAATGTCAACCTGATATTTCTGCTCGATGGCTCCGGGAGTATTACACCATCCGATTTTAGTGGTGTGTGGTTTCCATCGCTCTATTTAAGGATAATTACTAGTGATGGAAAAGGCACCGGGAAATATGGCACCGCACCGCACTGGCAGCTGGCACCTCTGCCCGTCCTCAGAAAGGGCACCTGGCACCATGGGCACCAGCCGAAAATGGCACCGCACCGCACCGGCACTGGTACCATTTTGAAAAAATTGCACCGGCACCGTGGGGCACCGGCCGGCTGCAGGTGCTCGCACCAGGCTGGAGGTTTCCGCAGAATTTATCTGGTATTTTTGTAGAAGCCACACTTTTGGAACTGCATACCGTATTACCTGGAAATGATAAACCCCCCCTCGAAATACCCCCCCTTCGAAATGATTTTCGTGATGTACGTAATAAATACGTCATGTATACAATGTACATGATGTATATCACTGCTAATTTGCATTGCAGCTACACATAAACTGATTGTGTAGCTATCTACATTTTTTGTGTCCAAATATAGGTAACATGTTTGGATACATTTATTACCTATTTTGGGTACGCAAATGCCTACTATTTACTACGATCCTTACGAAAAATTCTGACGAAATAATAAAATCCCCCTCGAATAAGCCCTCCCCCTCGAATCAACCCCCCTCAATTTTTGCTGGCGAAATAATAAACCCCCATAAATGTTTTTTTTTGTAGGTAAACAAAGAATTTTTGTCCCTGACAGGGGTTGTTCGTCCCCGATAGGGAACCAAAAATTTGTCCCCTGTTGGGGATAAAAATTCTTTGATTAAATTTTTTTTCACAGCAGACGTTTGGCCCCTGTTGGGGCCATTTCTATTGCCACTGAGGACTGGTCCCCTGTGGGATTTCGTTCACTATACAAAAAATACAGTGAGTGACAAAAATAAAAGCGCAAAAAAACCCACTAACCGCTCTGAGCTGAAATTTGGCATGCATACTCACTAAACGAAGGAGTACATACAAGCCAAAATTGAGACAATCAAAAAAAATTATACACCCCCAAATAATATGCATCAGCATGTGTAACCGTCTTTGAGCAATCTTGTGCATGCAAATTTGGTGATAATCAATCTAATTAACATGCAAACAACCCATATACACCAATAATTGACTTTGAAATTTTTTATTTTTGCTGGAGACTGGTCCCGATTAGGGCCTCTGTAAGTAGCCGTGCCCCTGTGCCTTTCCATCACTAATGGTTACTTACTAATGATGTCAAACAAATTATTTTTTATTCCACTACTTTACATAATTGATTTTTATCTAGAAAAGAAAATAGAAAAATATAGAAATTCAAAGAGTGTTTCATTTTATTTTGTACTTTTGATTTAAAATACAACGATAAATTGCAAAAACACATTTTTATTTGAATTTCACATGGGAAATTTAGCATTCACACGTCCAGGGTTGGCAAAACTTCAGAAAAAAATAAAATACAAATAAAATAGAAAATTGGAAAATAAAATAAAATGGAAAATTAATAAAATAAAAATACAATTATACTAAAATTTGAAATTTTGTAAAATTTTAGTAAGATTGTACAACAATTCAATTTTTTTTACAAAAACTCGAGTGTCTGTAAGATTCTATAAAAAGTTATCTATCCTCTTGTTAAAGATTCTAGCTGCCAATTTGCAGAACTAATGCTATGTTGTTGCTTTCATTGTTGTGATTTTTGCTCGAAATCGCAAATTTTCACATTTTTCATATATTGTTACCTTAAAAATAACTAATCTATGTGATTTTTCCCATTTACTTCATTCCATACCATGAAAAAGCCTATATATCAACCCCGCAAGCCCCCCCCCAAATAACAAATTATTAGCTATCTTCCCTTGGGAGGAGCAAATTAGCTGCAGATCTATCCGGCACTGTGAGGGTCAAAATTCAAGATACCTGCATAGCAAGCAATGTCACAAGTCTACATAAAAAATTTTTGTATTCATCTGTACGCTTTTAGCGTGCACATTGTTTTATGGCCTTGCATCCAAGATTTTAGATTTTTTGTAAAAATTTTGTAAAATGGTTTCATTTTATTTTATTAAGCTGCGTTTACACTGCGACTTGTGCCGACAATTCGAAAAGTGAAAAAGTTCCATAATTTTGGAATTAAGTTCCACATCTGCGAGAAAATGCAGTGAAGTATACTAACTAGTTAACTGCACTTACATGCCAATTTGCAAATAAATCGTCCATGTCGTTCCAGAGTTATAAGCATTTTAAAAATATTCCAAAAAAAGCGAACTGACAAGCGAAATATTTTTTGAAATGGTTATAACTCTGGAACGACATGGACGATTTATCTGCAAATCGGCATGTGAGTGCACTTAACTAAGGAGTATGCTTCACTGCATTTTCTTGCATATATGGAACTTTCTTCCAAAATTATGGAACTTTTTCATCTTTTTCATTTGTCGGCACAAGTCGAGTGTAAACGCCGCTTTAATGACATTTCAGAATAAAATAAAACAAAATAAACAGAAACATGAATAAAATAAAAATAAAATACAATTTTAATAAAAATAAAATACAATTTTAGTAAAAAGAATTTTACTAAAACCAACCATGCACATGTCACATTCACTTGAAAATATTCAGTGCTTTTTACGACTAAACACCTTCCCGGTCACGTCCGGCACCCATTTTTTGATTTTACTTCTCACATCCTATACCCAGTTCTAGGGTGCCGCAGAGGCTGAAACTTGGGGGAGATATTGGCGCAACCCCCCTCTACCTCGCATGAATTAGGGGGGTCGCGGCGACCCCTCTCAGGGTGGGTCGCCCTAAGTGCAAAAATTTTTTGTGGCTTTTTTGGTGTCCCACAGCAGGTCCGGCACCCGCTGATTTTTGAGCTGTGGGAGCGGTATAAATCTAAAACTTTGGGGATGTGTTACCAAAACCACTCCCCTACTATACAATATTCAATAATGTGAGATTAACGCGAAAAATTTCTCAAAAATTAGCTTATTCTCCAAAAAAACACCACTCCCCATTAGATGGATGACAAAAAATTCACTTTTTGGAACTTTTTTATTAAACACTTCAAGAGATGGTTTACGATACTTGAAAGGGAAGGGTTTGATGTTTAAAGTTATGTAAAGAACCATACCTCTAAAATGCCTGCATAGCAAAATTTACTTTAGGCGAATTTTATGACATCATAATGGCATCATTGCAGGAACAAAAACTTGCAAAATTTACACTTTGAAATTCCCCCCAAGTAAATTTTGCAATGCATGCATTTTAGTGGTATGATTCTTTACATAACTTGAAACATCAAACCCTTCCCTTTAAAGTATTGTAAACCATCTCTTCAAGTGTCTAATAAAAAAGTTCCAAAGAGTGGATTTTATGTCATCCATCTATTGGGGAGTGGTGTTTTTAGAGAATAAGTGAATTTTTGAGAAATTTTTCACATTAATCTCACATGGTTGAATAGTGTGTAGTAGGGGAGTGGTGTTGGTAACACATCCCAAAAATTTTTGATTTATACCGCTCCCACAGCTCAAAAATCAGCGGGTGCCGGACCTGCTCTGGGACACCGAAAAAGCCACAAAAAATTTTTGCACTTAGGGCGACCCACCCTGAGAGGGGTCGACGCGACCCCCCTAGTTCATGCGAGGTAGAGGGAGGTTGTGCCAATATCTCCCCCAAGTTTCAGCTACTGGCGCGCCCTAGAACTGGAGATAGGGTGTCACAAGTACGATCAAAAATAGGGTGCCGGACGTGACCGGGAAGGTGTTTACCAAAATCGGTCATGTAAAATGACTTTTTCCCATAATTCCGTTTCTAAGTTTTGGCAAACTCTGCGTATATGTATGAAATCAAAAAGTGTCTGACAGGGTTCCATATATAGTTTTGTTCAACCAAAATGTTTCATGTGAGATCCATTTTTCACATGTTTCTCTTTTGAAAATTTTTCACCTTCTGCATATTCCGTTGGAATCGAAAGTGTCTAAGTGGCTTCCATATTTATATTTGTGTATAACCAAAATCTTTCATGTGAAATAAAATTTAACCATGTTTCTGTTTTGAAAATTTTGCACATTCTGCAGGTATGTTTGGAATCAAAAAATGTCTAAGTGGGTCCCATATTTAAATTTTTGTTATACCAAAATCCTTCTGTAAAATCACTTTTTCCCATATTTCTCTTTTTAAAATTGTTCACCTCATGCATCAGAAGTTGGAATCAAAAATGTCTCAGTGTGTGCCATATATATATTTTTCAGCCATCAAAATTCTCACTGTTTCACTGGCTCACAATTTTAATTGGTTCTTAGAAAGGTGTAGATTGATGGAATCGAAAATGTCTCTGTCTGTTCCATATATATATTTTTCAGCCATCAACTTTCTCACTGTTTCACTGGCTGACAATTTTAATTGGTTCTTAGAAAGGTGTATATTCTTGGAATCAAAATGTCTCAGTGTGTGCCATATATATATTTTTCAGCGATCAAAATGCCCACTTTTTCACTGTCTTAAAATTTTAATTGTTTCTTACAAAGTGAGAATTACATTGGCTGAAACGAAACTGGCTTCAACTGCTCTGATTTTATAATTTTGTATTTACAAAATTATACATGGCTAATTTCCTTTTGCAAAACATTTTCTCAAAATGTTTCTCTTATTTCGCAGACCCTGCAAGAAATCCGGAACGAGTTGGCCATGCCCACGTGCACTACCCCGTTGCCGGCCATGTACAAAGACGGTACTCTTTTCTAACTGTCAGTTTAACATGGAAACGAAACATTCATTGTAACGTGCTCTTTGTGCAGATGTTTTGGACGAGGGCCAGGGCTGGGTTCACTCGGGTCCCGGTGACGACGGTTGGATTCGGCACACGACGAGGACACCGGGCCCGTTTTGCCCCTTTCCAATTTACCACCGCACAAATTCGCTTCCGCGTCGCCTGATGGATATCGTTAGCCCGACACTGTTTACCATTTTACTGTTAACTTTTTTCGAATAACTCTCTGAATGACAGGTAGGCCGTTCGACAGTGTAAGTTTAACTGTAAGTGGCACTTACCATTTAAAGTTTTTTGTAGCTTCTAGGACTATTAACTGTGCACTTTCCCGGTGTTGGTGAAAGGAAGGTGGATTCTGATTTCAACTAATTATTAAGCATGTACATCGCTGAAGTACATGCACCATCTATACCTTTTTTCCCTCATTTTCGGTGTCATTCTTTGGTGTTAGTTAGCTTCCCTGTAATCCAGCTTCTGTTGTACTAATGGTCATGCACACACTACTTTACCGCAACATTTTTGTAAACTGATACCTCAACTTATAACGCATTTGCGTTTCATACAGTGATGTCTCTGGCAACTGCAGTCAATGAATAAACCATTTCAGTGAACTGAAATGCGTTCAAAGCTGCTTTATCAGTTTACCTACATGTGGCAGTAAACTAGCGTGTGCAGGCGCTACTTTACAGCTTTTTCTAATGCAAAATTCTTTCAACATTTCTCATTTTTTCAGGGTGCAAACGAGCGTGTTCCGTGGTGGGCGGATAAGCAGAACCCACCCGAGAATGCCGAGCCCGACATGCCCGCCGAGCCCGCCAAGCCCGCCGAGCCTGTCCGGACCGCACCGCGGGGCAAACCCGCTGACACAGCCACGCCCACAGCGTCCGACGTGAAGCGAAATTTGAATTTTGACAATAGTAAAGTGAGTTTGCAGTTCTGTTGCGCTTTCCGAGACATTTATTACAAGAACGGTTCACTTTTAAGCAGTACTTTCTGAACATCACAGTTCTCTGTATAAAAGGGGGGAATCAGTTGGTTCAGTGTTTCACATGTAGCGATTGACAGGATGGGTACGCTGCAGGTCACGCGGAACGAGCTCTGTCACCATGCGCTCATAAGCCTTCTCTTTCTTTTCGAGCAACTTAGTGTGTTCCAACAGAACCTCCGTAGCTTTACTGGCCATATGCATCTTGCCCGTAAACTGGTTCACTGTGTTCACCAGTTTCTGCACTTGCGTGTTCACGTGTACGATGTTGTTCTCGGTGGTTTTCGTGAAGTTGATGAGCTCATCCATCTTCATTTTGAAAGAAATGGGAAAAAACCGTATTTCTTGAAGAATAACACGTGATCAACTTTGACAAATTTTTGTCAACATGGTCAGTTTTTACTGCACTGTAAACTAACAGCTTGAAATGGTGTCATTCTGGGGCCTGCATCCTCCTCACTCCTGTCAATACTCATGCCTTCCGCTGTGGACACTGAAGTTCCGCTTTGCACTTGTGTTGTTTGATTGGGTGTAGACGCACTGGGTACCGGAAAACGAAAACTGTGCTTGTGTACACACTGTTACATTTTCTCATACACAAACCTTATCACATAAGAACTGTTTGCTGCACCTGCAATCACAAAAAGCATTTAGCAGTGTGAAAAGTGAAACCCGCTAATGTCATGTTTCAGGGAAAATGATCATGGCATGCATTTTTAGTGTTTGGTGGCAGTCTCAAGCAGAATGTTGTTGCGTAAATCCTTGTCCAAAACGATCATACGTCACTATTTGGAGCACATTCTTTATTAGAATGTGCTGTTGAAATTTTAATTGGTTCTTGATAGGCAGGTAGCTTTAGAGAAACGATACTGAAATGTGTACACAAGCACCTGTTTGGGGGCGGTGGTGGAAAGGGGTAGGCTGAGGTGTTCGTTGTGGCGGGAAACTGGAACATGCCATGTGAGAAAGTGCGACTGAAATCGGACTGCGACTGTTGCGCAGCATAAGGCCCGCTGGATTGCTGCCCTTGCTGCGACATGACGCTCTTGTTCCCAACTGCCAGTGAATTAAGTTGTTCAGTTAGGCTAGGCATACTGCTTTTATTCTGTTGTATGACACGTTACACGTGTGCGCACTTCCGACTTAAATTTTTTTCAGACTGCCCGCCCGCCATCGGAGTATGATCTGACGCTGACTGAGAAGGTGACGTTTGACTTTTGGACATTTAAATTTTGGACATTTAAATTTTGGACATTTTTTTGCTTGAACCCACATCATTCATGTTTCAAGCACGCACTGTACACATGAATGTCATGCCAAAAATACCTGTGTGCAGTTGACAGGTTGAGTTACCTTCTATTATTTGAAACACGCGGTTTTTAACAACCGTGTGTCATTCTCACGTTGAAATGTTTTGGACATTTTTGGCTTGAACCCAAATCTTTCATGTTTCAAGCACACACTGTAGACACCTTGCACGATTTCTTCCATACAGCAAAACACTATAAATCTGGAAATATTCGTGTATTTACATGGAAATATTACAGCGAAAATTTATTTGAAACGCACTGTAGTTAAACAGTGTGTCATTGGCAGTAGGATTCAAAGGGGATTGAGTTTTCAGGATCGTGATCGGGATTGGGATCGGGATGGGCATGGGAATCAGGATCCGGATCGGGATGGGAATCACGTTCCTCACAGTAAACGTGATTTGCTTGAACCCGCTTCTTTCATGTTTCAAGCACACATTTATATACACACATTCCACTATTTCTACAGTACAAATGGAGATTCTTGCGATTCGTGTGTAGGCCCACACATGCAAGCTTTCCCAATATTTTGAACACACTGTGTTAAAAACAGTGTGTTATTTTCAATACGGTTCAAAGGGAATTTACTTATCGGGATGGGGATCGGGATGGGGATTGGGATCGGGATGGGGATTGGGATGGGGATCGGGATGGGGATGGGGATTGGGATAGGGACTTGAACCCAAATCTTTCATGTTTCAAGCACACACTGTAGACACCTTGCACGATTTCTTCCATACAGCAAAACAAATTGTGCAAATATTCGTGTATTTACATGAAAATATTACAGCGAAAATTTATTTGAAACACACTGTACTTAAACAGTGTGTCATTGTCAGTAGAATTCAAGGGGGATTGAGTTTTCGGGATCGGGATCGGGATTGGGATCGGGATGGGCATGGGAATCGGGATGGGAATCACGTTCCTCACAGTAAACGTGATTTGCTTGAACCCGCTTCTTTCATGTTTCAAGCACACATTATATACACACATTCCACTATTTCTACAATACAAATTGATTTCTCCAACAGATTCAAGCGAGTTGTGTGTAGGCCCACACTGCAAGCTTCCCGTTATTTGGAACACACTGTGTTAAAAACAGTGTGTTATTTTCAAAACGGTTCAAAGGGAATTTACTTATCGGGATGGGGATCGGGATGGGGATCGGGATCGGCATACTAATGGGGATCGGGATGGGGATCGGGATCGGCATACGAATGGGGATCGGGATAGGGACTTGAACCCACATCTATCATGTTTCAAGCAGTAACTATATACACACGTTGCACTATTTCTATATTCAAAACTCTCTAGCGAACCAAGCGTTGCTATGGGTTGCCAGAACATAAATGCATCCTCTATTTGGAACACACTGTGTTTAAAAACAGTGTGTTATTTTCAGTACGGTTAAAACGGAATTTACTTAGAAGGGATCGGGATGGGGATGGGGATGGGGATGGGGATTGGGATGGGGATCGGGAATGCCAAACCCCAGACTTTCACGGGATATGGGTTCTCACAGTAAACATGATTTGCTTGAACCCACACATTTCATCTTTCAAGCAGTAACTATATAGACACATTCCACGATTTGTACCGTTCTAAAATCCACCAGCGAGTCTTGCTGTATACATGAATTTGAAACACACTGTGTTTTAAAACACTGTGTAATTGTCACTGCAAAACACTACTTTGAAATATCTCTCAGGCAAAGCTCGAGTACGAGCGACACGTGGCGCTGAAGAGCAAGGCGTCCAAAAGCAAAAGGAGCCTGCACGAAGAACGCGTGAAAAAAGAAAATGGGCGCGCCAAGGTGAAGTGGGACGACTGGGAGGTTAATTTAACTTGGGTACACACGCTGAACTGCAAACTGTGTGCTGGAAACGTCATAAATCAGCTTTGAATGCATGTCAGTTCACCAAAATAATGTATATGTCAAACGCAATTACTGGGGCATAACTCATTCAAGTAAACTGCAATCCGTTCCAAACACATTTATGAATGCCTACAAGCACAAAGTTTGCAGTTTACCATGTGCATGCGCAGATGTAGTAAACTTCTTTTTAAGTTCTCTTTACATGAAACAGTAAACTTAGCGTTGTAAACTGCAGGACGATGATGACGACTTCATCACGCCGCGGTACAGTCAGACCGCCAAGTCGCCACCGAGCGCAGTGGACGTGGAAATGGAAAGGCGGAGGAAGGAAAATGCCAAGAGACTGGAGGAGCAAACGAGGGCGCTGGCTGCACAGGTCGCTAAAGTGGTACGTTTAAATGACCGTTTTTGACATTTTCAAAAGAAGAGTTTGCATTTACAGTAGCACTTTCTTGTATACAGCAAGTGCCAGTCATCGGCCGCAACAACAGCAGCGTGCGCCGCTCTCGCGTGAATGCCACAAAGCAACTGAAACAGCTTCAGGATGGCCAAGTGGACGAGGACGATCCACAGAAGGACAAGGACTGGGTGGAGGACTTCACCCAGCAGGATGATGACCAAGAGGTAGCTTACGATTCGGACCCCTTCGGTTTGGATAGTTCCGGATCGTGCATAATTGTGACTTTCCCATACATTTTCAGTTACGTGACAATCTCACATACCTCCCGTAACTCAGGAAATGAATCCGTTGGGGCCGCGCGGCCGCGGGCCCAACGACGGGTCGCAAACGCCATCCGATGACGATGAGCGGTCGCTGGCGGTGGCCCAGTCAAAGACTGAAAAGCGCCCGAGCAAGCTGAAAGTGGCCGGGAAAAAACCGAAAAAACCGGTGACAGTCACACACCGTCTGCAAGTAAATGTAAACTGTTGCTTGCCTTGCAATTCGTACAATATCATGATAAAACGGTTAGCCGGAAGGCTACCTGTATTTAACAGGATATTTACAAACGTGCATGGCTGGAAACAGTATACTGGACAGTTAAGACGGTGTGTGAGTGACCTCAGATTACCGGCGATGTGAGCCGCGTCGGCGTCGGAGGCCGGCCGAGCGTGCTGATTCCGGCCGAGAAATCGGAAGAATTCTGGGAGAAGTTCCACGAGCTGTTCCAGAAATACCCGCTGTTTGTTTCTGTTTGTATTTTTTTATCACACAAGTAAATGGACGTTGTGAACACGTACATTACTCACAGGTGCTGGAGCATGAAGGAGTGCACCAAGTACGACCTGCATCACCCGGAAAGGCAAACGAACGTTAGTTGCAGTTTACCGCTTACTTTCATTTGAGAGTTAAAGATTCCTTTCTGTAACCATTCTTTCATTTCTTTTTTCAGCGGTCCGATCACCCGGCGGTGAACAGGTCGTGGAACAACTTCACGAGGGAGAGCTACTTCGAGCCCCCGTACGACAACTACCCCGACAACAAGATGTGGTTGACCCGCGAGGTGGCGAACGAGTCCGCCAAAACAAACCAGAACGCTCTGGTGGCCCGCCGCGGCATGTTGCAGTCGATGTGGGACACGAAAAAGCGGCAGTTCAAGGTTAACCATGTTTTAGACTTCTCAGTTTACAGTTGACGAGTACTGCTGTGTCAAATTTCTGTATGCCGTTTTACGGCAAGTGCGGGAAATGTATCTGTTTCCCTTTTCTGGCAAGTGCAAAACATTTCGCAGTATTTGTTTTTGTGCAAGTGCAAACAGCTTTCAGTTTCCGTTTTACAGCAAGTGAAAACAATCTTTTACTTTCAGTTTCAAGTAAGCAACTTTGTTTTACACCGTACACGTAACACTGTTTCACTGTCCTTTCAGAGAGCGTTGACCCAAGCGCGCATACTTTACGGCGGCCGTCTGAGCGGCGTGTCAAACGAGGACCTCGGGGCGCACTACTACAAGAGGATCATGGAGCTCAATTTCGCGACTCTGAAGCACATGGACTACTATGCAGACGAGTCCGGTGAGTTTACCCTTTCCGGGCCATGTAGATGTAAACTTCGCATTTGCATTACGCAAAAATGGTACAACTACTCAGTGTTTCCCGACATCGTGGAACGCATGCGCAGTCAGGGCCGCACCGCTGAACAAAAAGCCGCCATTCCGAAAGTGGCGCCAGGAGAACTGCCCCAGGTTGATTCAGATAAGCCTTGCGTCAGTGAATTATCACAGTTTGGGGAACAGTACTAACCTTTTCAACACGTTTATTCAGATCAGCCGGCGCGAGCTGGGGCACTACGCGTGGAAAATCGAGTTGGACAAGGTGCGAACCGACTTGAAGGCGGACATCGTGTTTACCCTGGTGCACCAAATGCGGCAATCGGAGGCCCAGGCTATGCAACTGGCGGAAGAAATGATCCAGTTCTCCACCATGCCCATGATTGTGTTCAAAGACGGAAAGGCCAGTAGATGTTGGTTTACTGAAATGTATCATTTAATGTTGTTTTTATGTTTGTACGTTTGTAGCAGTGGTTGTGCACTTTACAGCGACCGATTGGCGCCGGGCAATGCAAGTTTACTGGCACAACGTGTGCCAGGGAAACTTCTACATCATGCTGGGCAAATTGGTAAAAACCACGTTCACGCCGGAGAAAATTGAGCCGCAAAGTATGGCGGTGCAACTCGTGGATTACCGAGTGAAACAGGCTGCGAGTGCCGTTCCCCCCGCGCCAGGGACGGTGCAAACGGTCGATAGCCCACCGCCGGAGGACTTTCACGAGGCGCCCGACATGGCGCAGGACAACGCGCCCATCATGGCGCAGGACAACGCGCCCATCATGGCGCAGGACAACAACCAGGTGCGAGTTGCATGAATGTAACAGGAAAATTGTAAGGAGTGAAGAAAAATGTACTTTGTGTTAACGTTAAAGTGTAATAGTAAATTGTTTTTGTTAACTGTTACGTTTTGACCATTTTAGTTTTATTTCCCGTTTTTAATATACACTTTTTTAAATTGCCGTAACCACCACCAGACATGCCGCGAGCACGAGCCGTTGAGGAACCCCCAGTTTCACAGCGTGCTGAAACAGTTCGCGCCCATTATCGACAAGATGGACGTTGCAGCGATCCGTGCAATGCGCCAAAATATGGAAAGGATGCTGTCGCAGTGCACCCAATCGGTAAACTATTCTTTATTGTCATGTATTCAGTCAATTCTACCATATCTTTCAAATGTGCTAATTTGCAGAGCACAAGCGTGAATGCGGACAGCGTGAAGCGCAGCAAACTGCCCTGCATTTGCTCCTTCATCAAGAACATACGGTTCATCGGCGTGGTGCAGCAGG